>CAJNOL010000853.1:81713-98578 GCA_905250125.1 Rotaria sordida
TTTTAACAACGTTTTTACTCTCCAAATTGAAGTATTTGATGTTTTCTATCCTTTATTTTGAAGTTTGGCATTGACATTCCTAATAGATACGTTTCTTTTTAATCGAATAGCTTGTTTTACAGCTTTAATATATTCGATCGTTGTTGTTGTAGGAGGTGCACCTAATCTTGATAAATCATCTACTTGATTTCTCTTCAATATTCTCCAAATTTTGAGTCGCAAAGCATTTGTCGTCGTGTAGGATGGTGGATTTTCGGATTGAAGAAGAAACTTTGCAATATCTTTCCGTTTCCATGATGGATGTCATTTTTTTAAATGTAATACGAAAGAATGAAATTGTTTTTTATCTTTATCAGATTGTTCATGTAACATTTTGTATTAATTCAGTGGTAACGGACTAATATTGCACTTTATATATCTCTCCCATCGACAAGTGCAGGTGCAAAAAATATGTTGGTAAAAGAGAAAATGTGTTCTGTCACGTGTTAATCAAATAAGCGCTCGAAATAACAACTTTTCTCCCGTTCTTATATCAAATTTTCGTTGCTGGAAATTTTTCAAAATAGCACATGACAGTGTTTTTACAGTTTCTCATCCATAGTCAAAGCTACAGATCTCAAACTTTCTAGTTATGTAGTACTACATATGTACAATAATCTGTAAAAGTTTCAAAGAGTTTGCTTTTGGTGAATGCGAGAACGATGAATTTTAAAAATGTTTCAGAACTTCCGGAACACCTCCTATTACCATTACTTCGAGTCCATGTTTTATCTCAAGGCCTATTCTATGGAGACACCCATGGATCCTAAAGGGCTATTCAATAGCGGTACCCACACGTCCTTAAGAGTTATCCTATGAGAATACCTATAGATCCTCAAGGGCTATCCTCTGATTATACCCATAAGTTCTCAAGGGCTCAAGGGCTATTCTATGGGGGTACCAATAGGTCCCCAAGACCTATTCTATCAAGGTAGTATAGGTCTTCAAAGCCTATCCTGTAGGCATACCTATAAGCCGTCAAAGGCTATCTTCCAAAAGTGCCCGTAGGTGTTGAGTTATCCCAGGCGGTACACATGGATCTTGAAAGTTTATCCGATATTGATACCCGTAAGTTCTCAATGGCTTGGAAGTTGAGAAGCAATAAGTTCACACTGGCTTCCGTATAAGGTGTGGATGTGGGTGTAGGTGAGCATCATCTCCTCATTTACTTACATCCACATCCACATCCTTCGTTATTTTTTTCTGAAACTTACTGATTCAGATTCAGAATTTCAAGCTGAATCTAATGATGTAATTTTTATTTCGATTGAACAAACTGTTATAGAGTAATTGTTTACGAAATGATGCAGGGTGAGACAAAAAAATGACATAGGGACATCTTCACCTTGCAAATCTATGTAGTCTTCCATTTTACAATATTTTTTAAATATTTATACATCAATTGATTCATCATGTGACAGTGAAAAAAGTTACATAATCTTTTTGAAAAATTTTGTGTCATCACTGAGAAAAGACGCCAACACTAATTGACTATGTTATCAGAAAAAATGATTTCAATTAGGTATGTACTAGTTCCAGTCCGACTAGGACTAATCCGACTAGTTACCAGTCAGGACTGGTGCATACCTAACTTCAATTGGCCATTAAATTTTTCCTCGTAATTGAACATTTTCGACAAATATTGAAAAAAAATCGTTGTCTATTCAATAGGGTGGAATAGAAAATCATTAGATAATCTTTTCAAAGAATAAAAAGACTCCTGAAACCAGATTTCCAGTTGTACGTGGTTTAGCGATAAGATCCTGTTTTAACAATATCAACATGTTAATCTTTCTGTCAGTAGAGCCTAACGTACATTGAGAAGTGACAGAAGTATTATTTCAAGTTTTTCATCCTCTTCTATAGCCATTGAAATTGGCTCATAATGCTCTTTATTATATGAAAATTGTTCTTTTTTACGCTTATGACGGCGCAATAAAGTAGTGCCAGATTGCTTTTGTCTTTTGGATTTAGGAGGCATGATTAATAGAGAAAAATTATTAAAAATATTAAAACAAATGAGCAATTAACAACGTATTATCACCTGTAGTCGTGCGTTTGGTAAGCAAAATATACAAACAGTGTATGGTTACATAGCGCATTTGTTTCCACTGAGAGTAAAAAAAGAGAGACTAGACACACTAGAAGACTTGAAATATCAAGTCTATTAAATAGAGAACGATTTTTTTTCAATATTTGTCGAAAATGTTCAATTGCGAGAAAAAATTTAATGGCCAATTGAAGTCGTTTTTTCTGATAACATAGTCAATTAGTGTTGGCGTCTTTTCTCAGCGATGAAACAAAATTTGTCAAAAAGGCTACGTAACTTTTTTCACTGGCACATGATGAGTCAATTGATGTATAAATATTTAAAAAATATTGTAAAATGGAAGACTACATAGATTTGCAAGATGAAGATGTCGCTAACTCATTTTTTTCTCACCCTGCATCATTTGGTAAACAATTACTCTATAACAGTTTGTTCAATCGAAATAAAAATTATACCATTAGATTCAGCTTGAAATTCTGAATCTGAATCAGTAAGTTTCAGAAAAAAATAACGAACATATGAGGGTTAAAAAAATCTTATCTTTCTGAACGGTACCTACTGGTCGTTTTTTTTTCAGATTTTTCAGTATTTTAATGTTTTCTCACCGAAAACATGCTCAAAATACAAAATATCATATATATTCAGATTCAGCTCGACGAGCTCTATCTAATGATGTATAAAACAAAAAAGCTTTTTTTTATGCTACATTTTTGCATTTGGTACACCTTATATTCACCCTGCTGATACCAGTGGAATTATACATTCAACCCAAATGGGGTGAATGTATACATGAAAAGTAGTACTCAAAGAACACCTTATAGATAGGTGTGCGTGCGAGATTTTGAGAAACTTTTTTCGCACTTGTCGATAGTGGATGAGACGAGCTGGGTATCTTGTAAAGAAAATTTTTAAAAAAATGAGAAATAAAAAAGTTATAGTCATTATACATTCACCCTAATTTACTCTATACGCTTTCATTTAAAGTACTGCAGATTCATAGAGTTTCTTTTTCAAAAACTAAAGAATGCATTTTATATAGGCCTACGGAATACCTTCATAATATAAATATCAAAAAAAAGTATCTTCGAGAAACAAAATTACACGTGATTCTTGCATAGATTTCTAACGTATTTCTTTTGTCACTTTACTTTCTTCAATTGATCCGTGATTTTAGGAATGAAGTAACGAATATTAACTTTTCTTAAAGAAAGCTGCACAAAAAAATAGGATTTTCTATCAGACAAGATTACAAGGAATTACCACTACATTTAATTTCACCTTAGAAAATTTCATATCGTTTAGTCTCGTGCGATGAGACTTTTAAAATTTTTCTTCATTTATTGTATATTTGTAAAATCTATTCTCTAATTAAACATTAATGACAGATGACACGATGTGCGTGAGTGTATCCTTTTTCAAAGAAAGGGTATGATTTGATGTAACGATTGAAAATAGTTTCTTCATTTATTTTCTTTACAATTTATACAATTATTTTCTATTTTAAGAAACAGATGTCACGAAAGAGAAAAGAAAAGAATATTGAAAATAGTTGTGTCTAATTTCCTGAAGAATGGTACGATTAAATAAAATAAAAGGTTAAATGGTATTGACATCTTATATAAAAGAAAAATATGAGTGCTCATCACAATATCTGAAACTCTTTCTTTCCATCTTAGTGATGAAAACAAAGAAAAATACGACAGACCGGAATTGTTTAATGATTCTTTAGTTTCAGAAAAAGAAGAACAAACTTATAATCATTAACATGTCTGAGTAATAGGAGATAACAATTTGTTATAAAAAAAGAAGGTTAGATAAACTATAATTTCCATTCATCCATAAAAATCTTTTATAATCTGAAAAATTTATTAACTAGACAAGCATCGGTATGTACGTTTTTAAGCTAGTCGACTTGTAAAATCACTAAATTACATCTCTGCCTATGGAAAATGGTCTTTTATTGGAAGTACGATATAATTAGTTGTAATTAGTGCGCAAATATTATTTTTCTTCAACTTTTTGACACTTGAAGCAATGTGCAACTTTTGATCGAGAGAATGCAAATTGAGAAATAAGATTTGATGACAATTATGTTCTTGAATGATGTCGGAAAAGTCTTTCTTTCTAATTAACTACAGAAAAATTGAGTTTTTGGCTGGCTTTTTCATTCTCTTTTATCGGTAGGAAATAACTTATTCTAGAATAATGACTCTAGCGATTCTTTGTAGTGAGTTGAATTTTGAAGAAAATCTCACTTAAGTTGTTTGAGAAAAGTGATTCCCTCTTGATGAATAATCGAATTTTCATGTTTTTCTGAGCAAGAAAAACTTTTATAATTTGATTAGGAAGAGAAAAGTAAGCAAATTTAATTTTATCCGGAGGTCGATAGTTTTCTTTTCATAAAGCCTTTATTGTGCATCAAGATTTTTTGAATTATATGTCATTCGATGGAGAAGGACACATTGAATCGAATAATGTCGTTTATTTTCAAAATTTATTAAAATAAAAAAAGAAGCATTAATTGGTAATTACAATTAGTCTCTTATGTAGGTCTTCCATTAATCTCGATTTTTCATAGGTTAAAATAAGTTGAAAATCTTTTTTTTTTATCAAAGATACAGACTTGTAAAAAACTAAATTCTTTATGACATGATGTGTTTGAGTACATGGTTAATACTTTTCCTAAAGTCGATAAGATTTCATCGTTACAAAATCAATTTTCAACATGGAAAGAAAATATTTTATTGATGTATGAGTTATTAGAGAAGGTTCATCTTCTTTTTCTTTCCTTTTTAAAAGATGTGTAAAAATAGTGCATTGCTATCATCTAAACATTTTATTTCGGCTCTTTGTGGGAACTAAAGCTACTCGATGAACACCGAGTGAGACAAGAATAAGAAAAGGAGAAAATTTTCTTTTTTTTAGTGAAAAATTAGGCAGCTGAAATACAAAAAAAATCGACTTAATAGATAACAGATCAACTCTTTTTTTAGGATTAGAAACTTCACGAAAACACATTTACCTCATTTTGAGAGTGCAAAGTGTCGAACACATCTAGTAAGTTATAATCACTATTAGACTTCGTACTTCAAACGCTGTTGAAAAGTTCAAATCTAGAACACATAAAGACAGGTTATTTCCAAAAACAAATCATATATTCTCTTTTTTTCTAGATTTTCACCTATCATACAACAAATGAATCTAACTACTAATCTTGACCAAACAATATCAACACCATCCACTAAATTAGCAAACGAACCATTTTTCATCTTTCTCTCTATGAGTATCGTTCAACTGTTCTTCAGTTCAATTGGCATTGTCGCGTCTATATTCTTTATCGTCACCATCTTCTGTAATCGTTCCATTCATACACTCTCAAATATTCTTACATGTAATTCAAGTTTAGCCGTATTAATGCTTGCCAGTGATACGTTTTCTATAGCTGTGTACGTTCTCTACAGAGATTTGTCATCAAAGAAAGTGAAGATGCACCACATGTTCCTGTGTCAACTTCGTGGCTATATAGCACATATTAGTTTCTGTGCCTTGGTTCACAGTTTTGTTATTCAAGCATTCTATCGTCTGGCTGGCATTGTCTATTACAATCTTTTGTACTACCAAAGTCTTCGTCCATATCTCTATGCTATCACCATCCAGTGGATGATTGCAGTCGTACAGATTTTTCCATTTGCAATTACAAACAATCAAATTTTTATTGAAGAAGAGTATTTATGTCAAATAGCAATTGATAATAGTCGTGCAATACTCTATGTCTGTACTATTGTCTATTTTATTCCTCTAACGTTGATTTTGATTCAATATTGGATTATAGCAAAGTATTCAAGACAAAAAGATAACGGTGAGTTTTATTTTGTCAACTAGATTTGTATGATTAATAGTTCGAGAATAATACGTATGCGATGAGCTAAAATGTTTTGTTGTGACCGTTGATCTATACGAGCTCTCATGTGTAACTGTTTTTACTTCATGTCTTGAAATCCGGTTTCTTTTTTCAAACAAAGGGAATAAGTCGTTTCTGAAGCGACGAAATTCTTTTTCCTTTAAGAAGAGTTTTTTTTCACTAAATTCCTTTTGTGACGTGAAAAAGCTCTCGAATTAGTTCTTTAGATTGCTTATTTCTTATGTTTTTTCTGAGTTTTATCATAAGAAAAAAGTCAATGTTCTAAGTTGACGAGAGGTAAATTGTTTATCCAAGCGTTTCTTATTTTAATCCAACTTAAAAAGTCTTCTTTGCGAAAAAAATGCGTTAACTATCAGAGCATTAATTATTTTATAAGATAACAATTGAGCGTAATAATCTGGTTGTTAAAAATTTTTCGGTATGTGTTACAACTGACATATTTTCATCATGTGCAATCGAGCGTTCTAGTTCAGTAACGAGGCTGTATTGGTTGTTAGAGGAACAGACTCGGAAGATATCGACTTATTTTAGGTAGTAAATTCAATACAAAGACAGTAATGATACTTGTCAACATGCTAAATAAAATGAAAGAAAATTTATTGAGTTTTCTACGTTTTGCTGACATATAAGTTTCATTTGTAAGTTAATTGTCTTTTCTGAAATAAAACTCTTATTGTTTGATATGAAAGCTGTCATGTTTGAAGATACATTGTCACACTCTATTTGTCTCATAGTCAACTGCAGAAATGTAATATTCTATTTGCTCTATGCAAACGTCAGATGAACCACTGCTTCCATTTTTTACATACGATTATACAGACAAATAAATATTCTAGAGTCAATCAAAATATGCTCGAACGGTTTTCAAAATATTTCATATTCTTCCTGATTTCTGAGGACTTTTATCTTAGATAAAAGAAAAAGTCGTTCTCATTTTGGAAAAAAGGAGTATTTTTCTCAAAACTCCGAGTCTATATCCTAAAAGTTGAAGAAGGATGGTAATCTCTATCTGAAAAAAAAAGCAGATCTTTATCTGAATAATATTGACAGTTTTTAGTCTAATGAACAATATACATATTATAGAATGTTTTTAAAGCTTCTACTACGAAATTATGAAGCGCCTAATCATCTTTCTGAGGTATTGACTGGATTCAAGTTGAAACTGTAATTGAAATAGATTCACATTCCAATTATAGAGATCAATGTTCTGTCGATGAGACTATCTATAAACAATTAGAGTGAGCTGTTGAGCTCTCGATCAAGCTAATATTTATGCTAGATAGAAACAAAAACAACGAACTTCTAGTACAAAATGAGATTTATACACGAAGCTTTATAAAACTAACATTATGTCTTCCTTTCTTGCGTTATAGGTGCTCATGGTATTAATATACAAGAGCGTGCTCGTCGTCAAATGAAATTAATTCGGCGTATTTTAATTCTTATTTCAATTCTTCTCGTGTTGGGTATACCTTATTGTACAATCATAATTCTAGATGCTCTATCTCTCGTACCTGCACCAAAGTACGCACACCGTATTGGTTTTTTATTTATTGGAGTTGCAACTGGTTGTATTATGTTAATGATGATTTATTTTACAAAAAATTTATCACGTTCAATTTTTGCTAAAGGAAAAAACAGAAAGAAATATGAACTGAAATCGAAGCTCAGTCAGCAACAGACAAGAAAAATATACAAAAACTTCAGAGACATTGCACGAAGCAAGTCAATGATTGGTAACTTTGCGTTGATATAGATTTCTTCAGATTAGATCTAAAAGAAACACACAAACTATGTTAATTGAAGTGAAGTTTAATTGTCGTAATGAGAAAAGCTCCCCTCATAATCGAAATTGGACAAAAACTGGCGATTTTAGGGTGACTGTAGGTCTTCAGCACAATGACACCTCCTGCCCACACCTCATGCAGCACGGTATAACGATTACAACATTTCTATTTCACCTATATTTCGCAAATCTTGAACCATTTTCTAAAATATTCGCCAAGAAAAGCCGTGTAAAAAAAAAATTCTATTGATTCGGTTCTAATGATTTGAGTATTCGAAAGCCAATAGACCAAGTCATTAGGAATTTCATTAAACAGTTTTCGTAGAAATTTTTATGACACATCTTTTTAAAAAATATTTCGAAATTTTATCATTTTCGTAGGTCACAATATACGTAAAATATAAAGTATTACAATCGTCATGTCGCATTGGGTAATTCGAAGAAGTACACATTATTTTTCATTTACGGGATTTCGAGACGAAATTTGCGGTTAATCATATTGCAGAATTTATGAAAACAAAATCATAAAAACATGTTCCAACAGGACTCTTCAAGGAATAATTTATATGAAAAGAATCATTTAAATCATTTGGATGATTTTATTCTATTAAGAGTGTAGGTTTTGATGAGTTGAACACAGACAGTTCGATCCACGTTCATCTCTTAGTCATACTAGCTGACTGATAGTCAATCAGTTCATACAATGATCTGTAAAATATTTAAGAATATTGAACAACTATCTCATTTTCAATGATTTTTTGTTGAAATAAAGACAATCGAGTAAATATCAATAATCGAATAAATTATTGAATAAATATGGTAGTCACTGTTCTTGCAGTGGCTTTTTTGGTATTTCATGACTATACTTTGGTGTTTATTAGAGAACACTATAGGCTATCTAATAGTATAATAGTACTAGCAGATCATGGAATTGGCTTTGAAGAAGACATAAATGAAAATATATGTGAAAAAAACGTATGTCATGAATTTTGCAAATTTTGAAAGCTTCCTTAGTTCGCGTAGATAACAAATGATTTTTCTAAGAAAAGTAAGATGTTTAAGAACTACCAATTACTCTAGTCACTAAGTGAAGAAGTGTTGTCTGAGATATTTCTGTCTAATAAAAGTCTATGCAACGTTATGGTTTGCATTCATACTGACGATAGCGTCTTTGTCGTTATCTACTTCTTTTCCGTCTATCCTTCCTATATATCTGTATTTTTTATATTATTTATAAACTCTTCTAACAAGTGATCATCATTAATAATTATCACGGTATTCAAAAGTATGTGCAATAATTTATCCTGTTTCTTTAACTGACGACTAGTGTTAAAAGGATAATAATCATGATGACGAATATCACTACTGTTATTGGAATCAATGTCCATTTTTTTTTGTAACAGAACAATTGATAACAATTAAATGAAACGCTATTGACAAATGATAGTTGCTGTGGGTAGCTACACAATAGATGTATAAGCCATAATAAAAATTGAACAATACAAGAAAAAAGATCAAAATAAGACAAGAGACAGTTATACAATAAATAAATAATTATTTATATTCTGTTAGTAACTGTGAGATCCTGCAATATGGTTAATTGAAGCGGGTCACGGCCTCTTTATGATCATAGCCGTAATACATGATTAATATCTTTTATTACATAGGAAAAATACAAAAGAGCAAAAACACCAAAACTAAAAAAATCTAAAATTTCATTATGAATTTGAGGACAAAGGATTCTAGTTTTATTATATTTCTACTGGAATTCAAATCAATAATAATCATAATCATGGTTTCGAATAATTCATTGGTGTCAGAATGAGTTCAAGATGAATGTTTTGTCTGTGCATGTTTTCCAGGTGACCATCCATGTTTAGCCAGATGTTTCTCAGCCGCGTTTAATGCTCCTGATTCGATAGTTGTGCCCATCGAGTCATGCCAGCGATTGAGAAAACCGAAATAACTAATAACACCTAGAATTTCAACGATTTCACCCTCATCCCAATGCTTATGTAGATTTTCAACAATGGAACTGTTTACAGCATTGGGCACTGTAGATGCCGCTACAGCGAAGTCAAGAGCTGCCCGTTCAGCGGGACTAAAAGCTGAATGAGTAGAATACTGGCAGATGTTAGCTAGTTGCTCTGAGTCGGCTCCATAACGTTCAGCTGCTAATATAGTATGTGCTTGACAGTATTGACAACCCGCCTTGGAACTAGCAACATAAGCAATAAGACGTTTCAAAACACTAGTCACACGACCATGGTTTTCCATCACTGCTTTGTTCAGGTTAATCGCGGCAGTAAGCATAGCCGGCCGATGTTGCATAGTAAATACACCGTTTGGACAAAAGCCTAGTGTTTCATTGTAAAATGTAGCTAATTGCATTACTTCGTCATTGGTATCGGGTGACAATGGAGAAACTATTGGAAATGACATAACAATAAACTGATGTGTTGTTCACCACTGAAATAATGTAAAATATACAAAGACTTGTATTCATATGGCAAATAACTTAATTTACAAGGCACCTTTTTCCAAAAAAATTTTTGAATTTTTTGTTTTTCGCTTTTAGTGGTTAGTATATAGATTTAAATACTCTCTATCTGTTAAGCACATTTTGAGAATTGAAAACCTATGTTATATATATATATAAACCTTGAGAGAAACTACACAATACGCTGAAAAACCAAAAAAAATCAATCTTCTTTGCGTTCTTCTCAAAACACAATTTTTGCACAAAAAATTGAAGTTTTCCTCCATTTTCTCTGCCGCGATATGGCCGATTGGACTCAAAAACTTTTTAAAGTACTTTGGTCAAATCTCGATGTCTTTTTTTCTCTCTTGAAAACATTGTTCCTATGGAATTGGGCAGTCGTTAGAAAACCAGCACTATTGAAAAAAAAACACGTTTTTTGATACTGTCTGTAGTATTTTGCCTCTCTTGAGCTGTAAGAGGAATATTTTTCGGTGAAAAAAAGACACATATCAGTTTGATCCTAGCTGTCACAAAAAAAATTTCAGTTGAGGAGGACGAAGTATAAAATTTTATGGGTGAACTTCTACCCATTTTTGACTATTGTGACTCCTATAACTCCGTGAAGGAAGTATTTGAAAATTTTGAGTCTATGACAACTTTTGCTCTACTCATCGAGATCTGTTTACCCTGGAAGTTTCATTACTTTTCGTCGAGCCGTTCTCGAGAAATTCCGGAAAGGGAGGGACCTCAACAGTTATGAGAAAAATCATTTAACGTTGGACAATAGTTAGAACATTTTTAAATGAAAATCGAGCATTTCGATTATTCGAATTTTGTCATAAACAGTTATGTTATACAATTACTTCAAAATAATATCTACGTATACAAGCTTAATTCATCTCCTAACATCCATTCGCATATCTGACAAGTTTGCTAAATAACGTAACGCAATGTGTTAATACAGCAAATATGTGATACCACCTACCAACGTCAACAAGCAAAATATGAAAATGCTCCTATCTACTTACATTTTATTTTATATTCTTATCGAAACGAAAAATATTGATAAGCATGCTTGGAATAAAGGTGGAATAGATAAAAGGCCATTCTTCTTTTCGTGTAATGCATTGTAGTAAGAGATAGAATGTGCATCTTCTGACTGACTAACTATACACGACCAATCTAGAACAAGGGTGCGGGTGTGGGTATGAGTGTAGGATAGGTATATGAGTATGTGTGGGTATAAATGTGATTGGGAGTTAATCATCATTATACTCACTCCCACAGCGACGCCTTGTGCCCATATCCACACCCACACTCATATCCACACGTGTCCATCGAATGAGGATGTGGGTGTGGCTGGGTGTGAGCATATTCCTTCCATTCACATCCACATCCATCCGCACACCTACACACATACCCTTTAAATTATTATCTTCCAACGCTATCCATCGTTATTATTGAAGTTTATTGACATATTTCGTAAATGAAAGAACTTTTATACAATAAACTTTAAATTGTGTTAAATCCAATGTAGGTACTATATCATTTGTTATTGTGTTTTTCTGATCTATAAATATCTACCAGAGCTCGAAACGGACCACGTTTTCATAAATAGGGCTGGACTGAAGTGACCCAAATATTATTAAAACTCGTCTCCAGTTCGAACGAAATTTCGTTTATGATGACTTTTTCTAATAGAATTTAAAGAGCAAATAATTGCTATTATGTTGAGTTTGATTAGTTCAGATTTTCAAAATTTGAATGAAATCAATATGTGACACTTGGTATTACTTGTTAAGTCAAATGAACAAAATATACTCTAAGGTATCTAATCTCTTTTAATATTTTAAAGGAATATCATAGAAACGATTGAAATATTTGAGTTTATGAACAGTCTATATTTATTATTAAGTAGAAAACTCGATTTTTGATTTTAATCAATAGTCTGCATGAATCATTTCTCTGCTATGAGTTCAATTGTAACTCTTTTGTAAATGTTGAATTGAAATTGAAAAAATATTCATGCTTTTAATGAATGTATTTTATTAGTCGAAAAACTAGAAAATATATTAGTCAAAAAGAAAATTGAAAAATAATGGTATTTTAATAACATTAATTTTCGGGGTTAGGCGAGCTACTCGAAGAGTTACAGTAGTGTTTATTTTATGATTTATAAATTGAAATTTATGTATTTGTAGATAATTTTCCACGAGATGATTTGCTAACACTAACAGATATATTTTTTACACCATTGTTTGAAACATTGGCTTTGCCATGCTGTTTTTGACTACTGGTGTGCAACAAATTTTTTTGAATGTTTATTGATTTTGATAATTTAGCCACTTTGACATTACCTTCATTAGGCATGTGAGATGCCACATTTGATTGAGGCAACACAGTCGTACTCGTTACTGCAGTTTGTCCTTTCTTAACTGGCAATAAACCATCATTCGTCATGTGTGATAAACTATTCTTGTTTGGTAAACTTGATTGATTCACTCTGCTTACACTAACTGAACCAGTTGATTGTGTTTTTGAAAATAATTCATCTGTTATCTGTGTATTCGGTTGAGATGAAAGAGCTAATTTTGATGCTTTGATACTGCTATCATATGGTCCTATTGAATTTCCTCTCGATAATCTGATTATCTTTGAAGACGAGTTTTTCTTAGTACTAGTCTTCGTTAATTCAATGTCATCATTGACATTTGGAAGTTTAATATTTTTGTTTTCTTCACTTGCTAATGGTTTGTCAATCAGACTAACGCGAGTTACAGATGCATAACTCATACTATGCATATTTGATTCTGGTTGATAACTTGTATCTTTCGATATGCCAAATGTAGAGCTTGGATGGGGCAAATTCATCAGTGTACTATTAGTTGTTGGTTCGCTAATTGTTGATATACTGTTCTTCCAATCAAATAGCTTAGTCATGATGCTCTTTTTTGTTTTTTTTTTCTTGGGATAATTTTGTTTCTTAGCAGATTCTAATTGTCGCTCGGTTGAAAAACTGGATTCTAATGGATCTGAATTTTGCTCATTCATCGACAAGTCTTTTGAAATGTTGTTCTTCTCTTTATCTGTCCGACGACGACGACCTTTGGCACTAAGTAGACAAAAAAAATATCCCATTTCTGTTTTAAAAAGACAATTGTAAATAAAAATGAACTTACAACAAACACCACCAACAGCAACAACATAAGCCCAATAGTGAAAGAAATCCTAATACCGACAAAGCAATAATCCATGCATCGTTACCTTTGTTTTATATGAAGATAAAATTTATTTTCTTTCATAATATTTATTTGATAGACACTTACTTTTTACACCGGTTCCCGCATTACTTGCTCTATAAGATATTATATTTAGTGAACGATGATAGATACTTTAAAAATGAGAATACTTTTCTGAAAGTACTCTGCTGAGTATGAGTGGGACAATATTGAAACAACAAGACTTCAGTACTTCAAAGTACAAGTGCAGGACAAGTGAAAGCACGGATAAAGTACGGTCGTTCATTCGTACTTTGGAGAATCGAAGTCTCGCTTTTCCTCTTCAAGTATGAAGTGTGAATGTGGCTGTAGATATCGGATGTAGATATGAAAATATTATCAATATTTCAGCCACACTCACACACTCCCAATTGTATACGACAACTTACGCTGCATTTGTACTTGACACAACATCTCCAGGACCTTAAAATGATAGATTTTGTGGTTAGATAAAATAGTAAGAATTGAAATAAAACTTTACATGCAAGGGATGAGCCAGCAGCAATAACTGTGAATGTAAGACAGTATTGTTCTGATTGTATATTCAAACTAGAAAGAAGATGAAAAAAAATGCGCCAAAGTTCTTACTGTAATCAAACATGTATACTACCTGTCAGTGGTCACAGCACAGTAAACTTGAGACCCTACCTGTAATGTCCTTGGTGTCCATGTTTCAGTGATTTCCCATGTATTAGTCGTTCCAACTTGTACTAGACTACTTTTGATCATATAAAGAGGAGGTGTCCTGAAGAAATCTAATAGAGTAGTCCCACTACATCCTTGAGTAATTGTCAGCGTAAAATTAAATGTTTCACCAACTTGAACTGCCGTACATGCGGACAGTGTCGAGGTAATCGTAGGTTTTAATGAACAACTAGTACTGTTTACAATGTGTATTAGAAATTGAACAGGAACACTACTAAATGGTGTATATGATGACTGATCGTAGAAATCTTCAACCATTAATGTCACGGCATAATATTCTCCTACATTTTTGCCTGAACTGTTAAATGACAACACACAGTCTTCATCGTAAAGGACACTGCCAGGTGCTGTTTGGCAAACATCGCCACACTCATCGAAACTAGTTGTCTTTTGAGCCCATCGACAACTATTATACAAAATCACTCTATGATATGAACAGAATTCCTAAAGAATTTATTACTACCTTGTATAGTCATTATCAGCATCAATCACTGGAATCGTTATATTAGTCACTGTATCTATTGTAACTTGAATGGCTAGAATAGAATGAAGAAAGTAAATATAAAATGATGAATGATTTTTAAGAAACAGATAATCATAATAAATGGACAATAGAATTCTTTATAATGGACTTATTAAATAATTGATATTTAATTTTTTCTTGACCTCTACATTTCAAGTCCAATTGTTATTTTCAATATACTTGCCAATCTTGCTTCTGTGTATGTATTTAATGAGCTTCACATCTTTTTTCATTCTCCATATTATTATTTTCTATTTACTCAGCGTTTTTTTTAGCATCTAATATTTTAGTGATTCTGTTCTTATTTCATTATTCCGTACTTGTCTTTTACCGGTCCAGAAGCTTATAGTGCAGGAAAAGAAATGTTTTATCATTGAGCGAAAGAATATAAATTCGAATTTGTAAACGAAAATATTTTGTATTCAATATTACTTTTTACGTCCCGTAGAAAATATCAGATCGAACGGAGATCATGCTGTCAAAGAATAAAGTGTATTCTCTAAAATACGATTTGATTAAATTATCAAAATGAATCGTTTTTAATACTCGATAAAGACCTTGGAGCATGAGAAACATAAGACAACTAAGAAAATATAGTAAATTACTTCGACAAGTATAGTTAGTATATACATACGTGATAGGATCGTAGCAACCGGTGGTGTATTAATGATTCCATCTGATCTAAACGTCAAATCAACACAACATCCGATTGACCATGCAGCACTTGTACTATAGCAAGTGGCTCCAGTTGTCGTTGATACTGTTGTTCTTTTTGTTGTTGATGCTGAACCAAAGAGCCATCGTTTCTTTCTTCCAGTTACACAATTTGTTGATTGTAAACCGATCCAAGCAGTACCTTGAAAAGCTACGCAGAACTTTGAGCCAGCTGTGATATTTTGAAGTGTTGAGATTTGGCCTGAACTTGAATCAACAATAGTACTGAAATCAGTACAATATTCACCGATATCTATTGAAGAGTAAGAACCGCATGCACTAGAGGGTGTTGTAGTACATTGAAGCGTATCCGATCCACTGACTAGTTTAGGTGATTGATTTGTTATTATAGTTTGATCACAAAATGTTGCAGAGCCATAAGATCGTCGCCATTGATACGATTGTGTGAACAGAATGGAGACTTTTGAACTAGTATCTGTATTACTCATCGGACGCCATGTCACTGTTCCACCATAGAAATGAGATGATTCAACGGAGACAAAACAGAAGAGTAGAATTATGTGTATCATGCTTGTAACCAATATGATTTTTATCTATAATAAATAGTAGCAAATATACAGAGTTATTTACATCTTGAAATTCATGATCAAATATAAAACAAAAGCCTTTGATTTTTACATTACCTACTACACGAATGACAGTGTTCTTGAAATTAATAAACAAACTTTTGTCTTTGATTGAGAGAAGACTTATAAAATAAATTCATCTACGCAACATGTGTTGTTATTTTTCAATTTTCATCCTTCTTCAAATGGAAGAAAAACAAAATTCGATTAATCTAGCAATATGAAAGCAAGAATAACATCTGATCTCAAGCAATTTGTTTTTGTTTGATCATTTGTTCATATGCTTTTGTGCATTTCGATAAATATTGATTGGGCGTAGATGTAGGTGGATGTGAGTGTGCTAGTGAAAAGATAACTCATATTTTACCCAAATCCACATGTACATCCATAGACATGTCGATACTGAGATCCACCTATATCTCCTCTCTGAAATTAGGCTTTCAAGAAAGACATTATACATCTTTTGAACAATAGAATCATTCATTTCATTAAAAAAAACGTGGTTTTACAAATGGTTTGGTGAATTATTTAGATTGAATTGGAGTCAATTTCTGATGTACTTGCTCGTTAGTGTGTTTCCAAGAGTTGAGTGTTGAATAAATGAGCTACAACTATTAATATCAGATCAGTATCTGTACTTTCTCATTTTCGAACATAAAACTCGAAGTCAGTCCTTATACTTGCTGTATATCCATGCGATATGTGATTATCACTAATTGTTGACCATTAAGTCAATGTCTTCATACTTTTCTTGTTTGCCATTCATATTTTCAAGGATG
>CAJNOL010000854.1:0-98468 GCA_905250125.1 Rotaria sordida
ACTTTCTCATGAAAAGTCTGGTAAGTTATTTATCGGTTTCTAACTGGCTCCACCACTGTGTTGGAAAGAGTGAAAATATGCAGAATGAAAGTCTAAGTATTGCAGATTTAGATTGCATTTTTCGAAGCATCTGATGGTTTGTATTGTACAGAAAATAGTGAGAAGTAGTCGCGCTTAATTGAGTGTAGAATGAAGACAGAAAAAGAAGCAGTGGAGCAGGGCAGTTGCAGATAATCAAATGTAATTGACAAGGCAACCAGATTTCTAGTGAAAGTTTTTTTTCAAACTTTCTATAAGTGAGTGTTCAAAATCGAAAGCTCCCGTAAAGAGAGTGTGTTCTATAATGAGGGAGAGAATGCAGACAATTTTTGGATACAACTTACAATTACTATAATTTATAGTGATTTGCATGAAAAATCTTCGAATGGGTGACGAAGAAACAAATGAGAATCTCTTCCTTAAGTCGTTATCACTCCACTTAAACTTACCTAATGGACTTTGATAATTCAAATAGACACTTCTGCAAAGTGCACTAGCTTGAAATGGGTGATCTTCATTATTGGCTGCGCTCGTGATATCATCGCAGATATGATTCAGTATTTCACCGAAAGACAAATTCTGTTGGTCAATGTATTCCAGAATGCGAGTTATGAAACTACTGTGTCGTCCATCTGTTGACTTGTCCGATACGATATTGTTTGCCTCGCAAGTGAAGATAATCATGGAATCAGTTAATGGCTTCATACTGAGAAGACCACCAAAATCGATCGGACCTGTCAATCCGGCAATGTGAGACATCGGATAACTTCGACAAGCATCGAGAAAGAATATCGCCGCTGATGGACAACGAGTCATGATCGACTTAAATGTATCTTGAACATTCAATGCTTGATGTTTGAACATTGAAAGATCGGTAATCTGATTATCATCGATAGGTATGAAAAAATTCTGATCATTCCAGTGAGCTCCATAACCAGAAAAGAAGAATAAAACGAGATCTCCAGTACAAATACTTTGTACAAATGCTTCGATCATCGTGTCCATTTCGTCACAAGCCAAATCTATACCGATAGTGACTTGAAAATGAATTGCACACAACTTAGCATACAAGTCGTGCGCATTATTAATACAATATCGCAGTGTCCTTCCTTGTTTATAATTATCGTTGCCAATGAGAAGAGCACGCTTTTTGCTTGTTAAGTTGAGAGATGGTACGGATAGAGAAGTCATGATCTAGAGTGGAGAGCAAAGATTAGTTGCAATTCTCAATTTTCAACACGACAAAACTGATGTCGATGGTGTTGTCAGAACTTGAGTGATGGCGGTAAACACTGAAATATGTAACACTGAGAACAAAAAACTAATAGAAACATACAAGTTTTACACAAAAGACACAAGTATGAGTAAGAAAACTGGCAATATAACTGGTTACTATTGAAGAGAAGAAGAAAATAGTCATTAACAATAAATAAAACAAACCGATAGAAGAAATCACCGTTTCTTAGTTGGTAATGCACACACTTGGTAGAGTTGATTACGTTGCGTGACTGTCGGTAGAAAAAAAAATCATCGATCGATAAGATGGAATTTCTCGGAGAAAAAATGTAAAATATTGAATCAAGGATTAGGAAAAGCCTTGAAAGAAAATGTTTCACTCCAACACGCAGATAAATAAAAAACTGAGTGGAAAAAGAAAATATTTCGTTTATCGAGAAAAAGAAAGTTTTCAAGTATTCAAATGCTGATTCAGTCTATAAAATCTCAAGGTTTTGCGTGTTGAATATAGTGAAAAGATTCTGTTTTCTCAGTTGATTTACTTATTCATATTTATGGACGAATGGGAAAAGGCTCGAGATACGGTGTGGGTGACGGTAAGGGTAAATCAAGTATGTCATGACCAATTTCGTCCTTGGTAAAGAAAGTCATCAGTGGGTCTTTTCAGTTTTGACCCAATCGTTGCGCTATACTTTTGATTATTAGGTAGCTTTGGTTAATTTATTTCCATTGGAAATAAACAATGGTTGTAGTATGTTAGTACGTGATGATGATTATAATAGAAAAGAACAGGTGTCAGAGGAAAGAAAAGAAGAGTATGGAAAAATTACAACAGCCTTGTACTGGTGTTGAATAAACATAGACAACAAACAACAATCGTAGGTCAATATATGATAAAATTATATTTTCGGAAATAAAATAATTTGAAATGGTTGAATGCCGATTTGATCGTAAACACGGTTGTCAAACATTTGAATTTGTACCTTGTGTGAACGCAATGATTAACTCTGTATGAAAGATAAGTGCAATATATTTTAGTATGACGCTTTAAATGCTTACTTTTCTTATATATATATTTAAGTAACGATAAGTGTGAATATTTGCCGAGTTAGTTGCCTAGTTCGACTATTTCTGATTTGCAAACATAAAAAAATGAAGTTTAAGTAACTTATAATAGAATCGTTTTAAAATTTTCTTTTTTTGCTCATTATTAAGTTGTCAAATTTATAAGCTTTATATAAAACAGTTTGATTTTTTTTAAGAATTGATTTATAAAGATTCAATGAATGAGAATGTATACAGAAAATAAATTGTTTTAAACTGTTTTACTTCAAAGCCTTTTTTTTGTTGAGAATAGATGACTCATAATGTTTTTATTCTTACCGAAGAAGTTATTCTGGTATAATAATGGTTGATTAGTTTCATAAGAGACCAAATAAGTATGTATGTGTCCGATAAAAGAAAAGAATGTCTTAGTGTAATCTGTCGACGACGTGCGTTACTAATGAGCGAAAGTTTTTATTTCAAGCAAAGTTACTGTAATTTGTAAAGAATGTCAGCTGTTATTTAAAATAAATTCTTGATTTCATAAGGATTGTTATAATTTGTAGAAGGTATATCTATTATAAAGGAAAAGTATGGTGACATTTTGCTATAATCGTTATGAAATGTTTGAAGATGACATCATCTGTACTTTTAAACTGATCTTGTAATTAATAAAAATTAGTAAATAAAAAAAAAAGAATTATTATTGGTTGCATTTAAATTCAGTTTTGCGGAATTGAATTAAATACTTCGGACACATTTAAATTAAATGAATTGTTTTTTTTTGATAAATAAATTCTCATAATATGCGAGCCAGAGATGATCCATTTCAATATAACTAAGAAGGTTTTATTTAATCGAAAGCAAAGAGAAATTTAAAGGAACTTTCATGATTATTTATCATGGTAAATCAATAATAAGTTGCTGAGTTAAGAACTTTCTTTCTATGATGGTTTGAAGTTTCAATAGTCTGAATCTTTACATTTAATTTGATACGTATATGTAACAATGTCAATAATAATACAAGTTTGATTTGACTTATGATGATGTTACAATCGCTCACAAAATCGAAACGAGTCACTAATATTGTAAGAAAATAATGATTAACTTTTGGTGCTGTGGTCACACGATTATATATATTCGTTCGCATAATACTCTGTGATATTAATCGCGGTGCTACAGACTCTGCCTTTACAGTATTTTCTTTTTCGTCTTCTTCTTTCTCTCTCTTCTCTTCTCTATGTATAAGGATGTTGGTGTGATGTCGGTCTTTGCTTCACCCCTACCTATACTCTTCTCTTGATAGACAATATTGCAAGTCTAAATTCTGTTAATTTATTTTTCTGTAAATATCTGTAGGTAGAGATAGCACAATATAACGTAAAATAGTCATAATTCTGAATGAAAACACATGATGTAAATAAGAGAGACACATTCTGAATATATTCTAAACTTTCTGGGTCGAGCTGAAAAAAGAACAAGTCGATTCTCTTAAATGAGCTGATTGTATCAGGTTGTTGGTTTGACAGATTAATAATGTAGGCCCAAATAATTCTCGATTGTACTTTTCTTTTTTTGACATGAGTTCTAATCATTTTTATTTCTTTTTAAATTTAAATTACATAATTTCTAGAGTTTCCTATTCGGTTGCAATTTGTACATTAAAATCATCTTTATCTTCAATAATCAGTCGTAGTTTACCACTCGCAACAGTTCCAACATAGAATCGGGCTATTTTTCGATTGTTCCATATATCAAGAATAAAGATTTTTTGATGCCACCAAACATTCTTTGAATTGGCTGATGTGCCTGCCTATGATACAAGTTTGTTTAACAATCGTTTAACATAGCATAAAAAAGGAAATTTTTATTGCAAAAAAGTTGACTTTTATTCAAAACGAACCTGATATTCAGAATCAATATAGAAAACTACTTTAGAAAAAGCATGTTTCAATATAAAATATTTCCCATCGAAATTTCACCTGTGGAGATCCACAAGGAAAATTTTAAGGGTAAATGGCCGAAGAGGAGTATATAGTGGAATTTTCATAGGAAACAATTTCAGATGGAAAACATGTTTTCTAGCGTAGTTTTTTATGCTGATTATGAATATCAGGTTCGTTTTGAATAAAAGTCAACTTTTTTTGCAATAAAAATTTCCTTTTTTTTATGCTATGTTGAGTGGAAGTGATCCTTCTCTAAACATATTGTTGTTCTTTCGCTAAATAAAAATGCCAAAGGTTTAGTCTAGAAATTTTATATTATTATACCACCCACAACAAAAATATAGTTCAGCAACAACATATTAACGAATTGAGAAAGTATAACCTATGGAAAAAAGACGAGCATCTTCAAACATATTCCATAAATGATAGGAAATAAATGACTTTAATCAAAAGTGCTTTATTTTTCTGACGGAAGGAAACTATGAAATATCCTAGGTGGTAGAATTTGATGTGCTCTATCACCGGTAGAAATATCAGAGCGATTCATTGTTGGCGCATAAAATGCGATTGACCGACATCTTGATAAAAAAAAATCTATTTAAATGGTATTTCAAAAGTCCTCAGAGGATTGATGAAAACTCCTGAAATTTTGTGTGAAGAAGAACAACCCATGCAGACAACAAAACAGCGTTCAAACGTCTCAACATCTCAATTGTTTAAACAGTGTCATTAGTCGCCAAAAACGCATTAAAACAGTTTATGAAAAATTAACTTTTAACACGTTTAAACGCTTAGAGTCATTGAAGTTTTAACGCGTTTTTGGCGACTAATGACACTGTTTAAACAGTTGAAATAATTTCCGTTATAACGCCTCTTAATGATCAACAAACGTTTCACCTAAACTATTAAGTACCAACAATTTATAATTAAATTCTCTTCCCATTGATAAACTGATCGATTATATTCAAATTATCATTAGATTAATGTTAAATTGACATATATCTATAGTTTATACTTTGAAAACAATGTGGAGAATTTCTCTCATCAGTTCGTTTCTTTTTATGTTAAGAGTAAGTTCACATTTTACTATTTATTTGTTGGTATTTTTTTCTTTTTGTTTTTTTCAATAGTGAAAAGAAAGATAAAATACGTAAGTTTAATCGAACAGTATTGGCATCTTGTCATACCATTGCACTATTAGAAAAAACAAAAAGAAAAAAAAATACCAACAAGTAAATAGTAAAATGTGAACTTACTCTTAACATAAAAAGAAATGAACTGATGAGGGAAATTCTCGGTACTGTTTTCAAAGTATAAACTATAAACACCTGTCAATTTAACATTAATCCAATGATAATTTAAATATAATCGGTCAGTTTATAAACGAGAAGAAAATTTAATGATTTATACTCATGTTTCAAATAAGTGACAGATAAGATAGACCGATGAATAGATTTAAAATACTACGACTAACACAGGAATTGGTGAAAAAAAGCCAAACCACGGACTATCTAACCAGCTTCTAATATAAAGAAAACTACCACTGGAACTATTATAGTAGACAGATGTTCTTTTCAAGTTCCATTAATAAATTTAACTTTATTTCGATCAAATTCTAAAATATCAAAGTTCGGAGATATGATATAACTAGAAGTATCATCAATGCACTATGAAATCTCATAATTATAGTGTATTAAGTCGATCGCGAAATTGATAAAACTACACCTATGCACCAGAATGCTATCTGCTTTTTGTAGTGACGATATTTCTTTTAAAGCTCATTCATATTTCGATGATTTAAGATTCCGTCTTCACCAAGTAGAAAACTCATCTGTTTCAAACGTCTCACATACTCGTGATGAAAATTCTATATCAAACATTCCAAGTGATGAATATTTAACGGAACCCTGTTATGTTTATCGTCTACGAGCGATCATTCTAGTTGTACTGTCATCGGTACCATACATATTATGTCTAAGACAACACTAACCTAGTGAATATTGAAGTATTTTTCAAAGAAACTCACGATTAATAGCAATGTAGTAAGTGCCCTATTCTTTCTCTCATTCTGAATGATTTCTGCAGAAAAGAACTTATCTAAATCGAATATATCCAGTCTTACACAAAAGAAGCATATGCATTACACCTAGTAAATTTAACATTAATTCTAAACATACGTTATAAATAAAATGATCTGCTCAGTTAGGCAACTACTTTGAGAACGAAACAGAACACAAATGAATTCAAAATGAAAAGAACAGACAAATAATCGGACGAGAGAGAGTAATAAAAGAATACCTTTCGTTTTCCTTTCTCCGTAGACTAGACGAACTGAAAGAAGAGACGGAGCAAAAAAAATTTATTTAAAATGTAGACAGATAATGAACTGTGTTTCTATGTGACGATGAGAAACAGATAAAATATAAAATAATTAATTTTTGAACCTTTTATTGAAACAGCTAAACTCTAAGTCATTTTATAATTATAAGCTATATGAGAATAGGATAACTTGTTTATTTTGGTTGAACATGCTTGTTACTCATACGTACGTGCACTTTTTATAGAACAATAAAGAAGATTATGGTTATCATATAATCCGAGAAGGAAAGAATCGCTTATGTTGTTAGTATGATATATTAACATGTAGTAACATTAATGATGATTTCCTCCTCCCATTTAGCTTTTGAACGTTAACAATATTTGTCTGCACTTATTTAATTCTCAAAATATAACCGAGCTATAATTGATCTTAAATGCGGAGTAAATTAAACAATGTTGATTAAGATGATGTGATAATGTTCATGGAACAAATTAATAACGTTAGTTGTTCATACGCTGATTGTTAAAGATATTCAGTATGAGATGTGCTGCATGACTATTTCTGTTAAGCAAATCAGTTTATCAGTTACTCTGCATCACATCAAAGCTAAGCTTGTTTTACATTCTCATCAGATATTAACACCGAACAATATTTGTCTTAACGATTTTTAAGTAACAGTGAGATATTACTGAGTAGATATACTGACAATGCATCAATAAAGTATATGTAAACTCACTACGGGGAGTATCATCAGTAAGATCGTTATACTTCTATCGATTTTGACTTCGACTTAATGGCAGTAAAACAGTTTTCTTGGTTTAAAATTTCTAGCCACTAATAATAAATATCGGACCTGATCTTTTACTATTTATTAATAAAAGATACATGTTCTAACCAGCAGTTGCCTGTTAACAATAAACAACGAATCGTAACACTTATTACTTACTAGAAAGTAACCAAACTGATTACTCACTATGTTGTGTTACGTGATTTAGATACATTCGACCAGGTATAAGTGTCACAGAATATTAAAACTAAATATTTGCTACTCATTAGTAACAGATGAGTAGTGCAGACTATCACCTACTAACAACTAGTACGTGACGATACACATTACTCATTGACAGTATAATAATAAAATTTTTGTAGTTTTGATTTTTTTT
Organism: Rotaria sordida; assembly: GCA_905250125.1. Classification (NCBI taxonomy): domain Eukaryota; kingdom Metazoa; phylum Rotifera; class Eurotatoria; order Philodinida; family Philodinidae; genus Rotaria; species Rotaria sordida. The sequence goes on from CAJNOL010000854.1 coordinate 7,749, forward strand.
TCTTGGTAATCGAAGCAAAATGGAAAAATATCGTTAAAACGTACTTTTTTCGAGAAAAACGCGAAATTGGACCGTTTTTAACGGTTGTGTCAAATTTACTTGAAAATAAACTGTAAAAACGATTTAAAAATGGAAAAATTCAGTAGTAAACGCGTTTAAACGAGTTAAAACGGTGTAAACGTCTTTCTGACCGTTTATTGACTGCCTGGAAATATCTTAATAGTTATAGTTAGAAAAACGAGAAGTCGAAAATCTCACAAATTGAAATGCAAAAGCTAATTTAACTCAGAAAATCATCTGAAAATCGATAAAAAAATCACTATTAAAAATTATCAAAAATGTCGTTAGTATTTTGATTATTTGTAGAGGGAAAAGTGATCAGATCGAACTGAAAATTTCAAAGAATGCTAAACTCACTACCCTCTACAACATATAAAAAAAATCAGCGAATTCTGAGATATCTTACCATCGTCGGTGTCTGAGTCTCTCAGAAATCCACTCTTAAGAAATTGTCATGTAAGATATTTGGAAAACACACATTGGCTCCTTCATTGAGAACCATAGATAGTCGGATTTCGATGCTCAAACGTTTGATGATACGTGTGTTGAATGCCCACGGCAGTCGCGATGTATCACTTCAATTCTACCGCGAACGAACAGATTTATGGAATGTTCGTGTCTTCGACGTTAAGCTATCAACTTTTCAACTCAATGATGACATATTGCTTTGACATACCTAGATGATTTCACATGGCTTAGAAAAGAAACAAGAAAATAATGGATCAGAGTTACAGCAAATTAGAATAGGATATCTTATACATAGAGGAGAACACTTCATGCTCACCTTCACTTTGACTCGTATACTCGCCCTCAAGAACGAATTGGCGTATGCATCAAACCAAATGATGATAGCAATATCATAGATTACACATTTACAACGAGTTGTAATCCAACATTTGAATATGTCCTTTGTCCAGAAAGATCAAATTGAGGTTGATATGCGTTACCATTTTAAATGATTATGCATGCAGCGTTATTACCTCCTTCTTATCAATATCTTGATAGTATCAAAATTGACTGTTATCGTGCTAGTCAATAGGAGAATAAAACTCAAGTTTTATAACCGTCAACAACAAGCTTTTGAACTTTCTATGCCTTTTTTATTTTCTGAAACCTAATATGGGCATGTTTTAAAACATTTTACCTAATAAGTTACGATATTGTTTTTCCCCTTTTACATCAAATATTCATTCCTAGGTTTTTGAATACAGTAATAAATATAAATAGGACAGTTTTATAAAAATTTCTACAAAAATATAAAGATATATTATATATTTCAGGTCGTAAAAGTGATCATTTTGTTTATTACATGTTTTTCAAAAAAAATATATTTTATCTGATTAAAAGTATGATTGAATAGAAATACGTAAGATAGATAACTGAATTCTTTTATTGATAAATATTTAAAAAAAATAATTTTTATCTTATAAATCAAAAAATTTTAATTTGCTTTTTTGTGTTAAAACTACTAAACAATTTTGCGGAGCGAAATACGTTGCTAAATCAATAGGTTCAGCACATTCTATCATTCGTTTTGTTTGTGCAGTTTCGTCAAGAATAGTAAAAAAGATTGTTCCAGTATGAACAATAAGCCAATTCATAGACGAATTCGATAATGATATTATTCGTCGATTGAATTCACTCTTATCAAGTTGTATGGATGAAATGAGTAACATTGATCGATCCCTTAATTCAAAATGCCAATGTTGTTTGTCATCAAGAACTGTTATTCCAATTAAATTTGAATTTATTTCCGACATAGCAATACCCACAATAATTTCATTTTGTTTAACAATATTTTCATATCTATGAACAACTGTCCAATGACTCATATTATATTCATCAATAGAACTATTACGTTCATCATAAGTAATAAAAATAGTTTCATCTGAACAAATACAACGAAGAAATTCCATTTTGTCTCTTTTTGGTTTAACTGCTTCAATAAGTTGCATTGAATCCGATGTTACAATATTATTATCATACGTATAAAGTCGATTATCAGCTAATATAATAAATTTATTGAGAAAAGATGACCAACAACTATCCCATATTGATTGATCTTCATACCATGGTATTTGTTTTTGTTGACCATTAACATTAACAACTGATAAACGTTTATTTTTCCTTGTATGTTGATAATGAAGAAATATTGAATTTGATGATGAAGTAGTTCCTAAAACGTGCCAATCTGCACCTCTAACATCTAAACTTATTCTTGGTTTTATTGTTAATAATCGATCGATATGAATATTTCGTTGATTTCTTTGTACTCTATTTTGTTTCATGACGATTTGAATATATTTTGTCCAATCAATTGGTATTGTTCGAATTTCAGCTGTAGTTAATAGAGATTCTTCTACTTGTAACTTAAAATTATTTAATTTTGTCGTTAATTGTTCAATATCTAATTCGTATAAATGATTTGTTCGTTGTCTCTGTTGTAATTCTTCAGTTAATTGTTGAAATTCTGGTCCAAATCGTTCAGTTGCTATAGTATCAGATCGATGACGAATTTTTTCTCTTGTTGCTTCAGCTATTTCTTTAACTTGTCGAATAATATCAATTTCCCATTGATTAATTTTATCTATCAATTCAGTATTTTCTGTTAGACTTTGATATGATGGTGGAAGAGCAAGAATTTTTTGTAAATCCGAATATTCAGTTGTAAGATTATCGAATTGTTGAGTTAAATATTGTCGATGCTCTGAAAAATGGTGTTCACAAAATAATTGACGACATCCATCACAACGGTAGGATCCACGATCACATTCTCGACATGGAGCAGATGGAGATGCCATGATATAAATGCAAAAGAAACAGATTCAATCGAATAATATTTTTTTGTTTAACTGGTTTGATGAAGGGTACAGAAAAAAAACAAGCAATAATATGGCCTGCATTTGATAGAATGACATTAGTTTCTCTTTTTTTTTTCTTTTCTTTCCGTTTCTTTGGGAGAACAGAAAAAGAAAATGATGACCGGTTTTACTGTGTACTAGAACAGAACAAAGTACACGTGTTGAAATACAGGATTCTTTTCTCTTCTATCAATCGAGATAAGAAAAAAAATACTACTTAGTAATCCATCAGTTGAAAGCACCATCTATGTTTTAGGACTTTTTCTTTGTTTTCATACGTAGTTGTTTTTAATTTATTCATTAACAGAAAAATTTCTTTCATACAAATCGATGTTTTTAATTAGTTAAATCGTTTACATGCACTTGAAAATTGTTCTTTGATTGGTCTGCCCTCTTCAGTATTTCTTTATTGGTTTGACAACAATTACAATAAAAATCTTTAGAAATATTCAAGTAACAGATTATTTTAAGTAGAATATTGAAGTTCAAATCAGTTAAATAATTTGTTTTTAGAAAATGATAACTTTTTGATAGTCGTATTATGATTTTCTGTGATACAAATATATTCAACAGTTGAAGAAACAGTTTTATTTTTAGTAAAAACATATTTAGAAAATTCATAATTCCAATTGATTGATTTTAGCAAGACAAAAAAATTAGACATGTTGTTAAATGAGTCGAATAGAATTGTGTTTGACGATAATTTCTCCAATAGTTCAATGTTCATCGTATTTTGAATAATTATTTTTTAAATAGAATAAAAAAAATAAATAACATTTGGTAATAATTCATCTGATTGCCAATTATTATTTGAATCTAAATAATAACAATCTCATGTATTTATACGAATTTCAGAATATAATATAAAATTAAATCGTTTATTTATTATTGATGGGTTGCTTAGAACAAAAATAATCTATTTCCATTGAATTTGATTCTCGTAAACCGTAGATCATTGATTAATGCTCAATTATACGTTGATTATCAATGAAATATATGTAAAGACTATCATTTGCAAAGTTTGAAGAACAAAATAAATTCCATTCATCAATTTGATTAATCGAACTCTGTATTACGGACGAATGATCAAATTTGTTAATGAACAAATAAGCAAGATTTTTATTCAAAGGACGTATTCGAAATGTATTGAAATAACAAGAATACTTGTAATATTGATACTTTTCAAATAACTTTATTGATTTTGTGGAAATTCGTTAATTGAAATAACATTGTGTAAAATCATGGACGGTATATTAAGATAAGGATTTCGAGGAATAATCAATTTAATTGAATTATCAACTATTGTTCGAATAGAAAGTTCGCCGTTATTTTAATTAAGAAAGGAAAATGAAATAGATCGTGAAAGGTGAATATATGATTGGGATTTATCAGCGGATGCCAATGGTTGTATGATTGTTGAAGTGAAATTATTGTAGCATTAATGATATTTGTAATGAAATTTAATGAAATATGAACTCATGCATTTTCAATATGTTCGATAGATCTATTGAAAAAAGATTCAAATTTAGCTGTTTTTAGTATCGTAACGATAGATGAATACATGTTAACTTGTATCACAGTAGTTTTTTCACAACAAATTGAAAACTATGCAATTTCATTTACTTTTAAACCAATATTAATAGAAACGTATGTACCTGGTAGTTGTTTTCCATAATAGAAACATGCTTTACAAAAAATTCAAGATTACTTTTTTTTTCTTTCATATATATCTCATAAAGAGTAACGCATATATTAAATGGTCGATGTTTGCAATTGCGCTTTCTACCCTCTTGAAATGTTTTGTTCCAAATCAAATACATCATAGAATACAGTGATTTCTACATTTTGGCATTACCAAAATTGTTTCATATGTATGCCTTTGTTTTGACACTAAGCAAAACTCGACTGAAACATTTTTTAATCCAATGAGATAGATCTGCTTTTGTTACATCAATAATACATCTGCATTATATCAGTTAAATAGTCATAAATTTTAAGTTTATTTGATTGTTGTCTCCGCTGTAATAATTTATAATATGGAGGTTAGAATTATTGAATGGCATTATGAGGTATCAAGGCGATACATCAAGTTGTCTTAAGACCATGTTAATAAATGCCACTATGCATGTGGTATGGTATTGTCACGTTAGTAGATGAACCTATTATCTACCGATCATTGACATTTAAATCGTAATGAAATACCTATTTCTTACTAAGAGGGACCTTAAATCATTAGAGGTTACCTGTCTACGACGATAATTAGGACGTAACAGATGAGTATCAAAGGATAAGACATCAAACAAAATTTCCAAAAAAATACACTGATGTGGTACATAAAGAACTTGATGTGTTTCCTTAATAACTGATAATGACTACTCAATAGTCTTAACACGTATGTTATAAATTATTATAGGTGAAACACCTTTGGTAAAAGTATGTAATTAACCAAGCTTAAAATCTATGGTTCTTCCACTGACACAATAAAGATGTATTGGTGATGTAAAAAAAACTGATCTATCTCATTGGATTGCAAAAATCGTTTAGTTAAATTTTACTTAGTCTTGAAATAAACATATGCATATGAAATAGTTTTTGTGATATCAAAATGTAGAAATCACTTTGCTCTATTATATGATGTACTTGATTTGGAATAAAACATTTCAAGAAGTCAGAAAACACAATTGCAAATATCAGCCGTTTAATATACACCACTTGTTATTCGATATGTCTTGTACAGCGATAATGAATTGCACAAAATGCTACTAACCAAGAGACTGTTCTTGTTACTGAATAAGTCATAGTGCATAATTGATTACTAAGAGTAGCATGAGGAAATTCATTGCACACACTATTAAAATAATAAAATAATTTAATAAAAAGAAACAAAAGAAAATATACGAACGAAGTGAATTCATCAGGTGATCCTTGTTTAGCTCATCAACAACAAACGATATCTCCATCGATATCCGCCCCTGGTATTTCCTATATATAATAGAATCAACGCGCAATAATTTAATAGACAACATTGAATTTGATAGCTGTGTAATATATGTGTCTAAATAATCATTAAACGATTGAGTTCAATAAAAACAAATGTGAATATGTATTTAAAGCATTTTTCTCTCTCCCTAAATCATCGATAGATTTTACTTCTTTTATATTTTGTTAAAAATTAAATAATTTAATTGTAAATTCTGATTTGATTCAGATCATCTGATTAAGGAATTGTCGATGCTTCCGCTGATATTAATCATCAATTGCTATTAGCGTCAATGCTCAATGTGCTGATCCAACCAGCACCTACAAGCGTACAAATATTGCAAGAATTGCAAAGAAAAAATAAAAACTTTGAAAATCTAATTCAGATGATATATTAAATAATATATTGACAACTGTAAATATCTCACCAGCATTTCAATCATTGTTTACACTGTATACAACACACGGAGCAGCGAAAAGTAAATAATGATTGATGATATGATTTTCGACATCATCTACAAATATATTGAACATCAATGTATTCATAAAAAAGAAAAACTATGAATTTAGTTAAAAATTTATTCGATCAATTTTTTACACTAATCTATCGATGTGATTTTGAGCTCTTCGTTCATTCTAATACTTTATTTGTGATGAGTTAATCCGAAAGATGAAAGCAATAATATAATGTGAATGGAAAAGCTTTATATTCTAATAAATGAGTATGAAGTAAGGAATCTTCTTTTTTTTTTTTTGTTTTGCTTTTTGATCTTTCTCAATATTTAACATGATTTCTAGGAAAATCAATGTAGATGTTTTTCAATATGTTTAATTATCTTAATCATAAATGTAAAAATTCTGCAATCGTCTTGTATTTCAAGAATTCTCAAACTGTATTCATACTCGATAAGTCAAAAGTCGTTCAAGAGAAAATTATTATTGAATTCTATGTATAATTAAATATTACAAGGAAATGAATTGTTAGAAAAAAATTAATATATTTAAATTTGATCTATAATGAAAGATTGATTTTTGTTTTAAATCAAATTAATTTATCATTAGAAAAAAAAACTGAAAAGAAAATCATCGAATGAGTAATTAATAAATTAAGTGAATATTCTGTTTTTGATTGAATTTGTTGGTATTATATATTCATTTTGTTTCATTCTTAATTGACGACTTCTTTTGATATTATCGACTTGTTTTCTAACCGTTGGTATAGCTATTAATTCATTGATTATTTGATAGACTTGATTAAGTGAAAGTCTTTCATTTGATCCAAATAATTTTTGACTATTTTCTTGACGAATTCTTTTTATTGTATTTAATACTTCACGTACTCGTCTATTCATATCAGAATTTATATTACGAATCTGAGAAATTTGTTGTTCTTCATCAAGAAATCGTTCGAGTATAGGTAAAAATGGATCATCTTCAGTTGATGGTCCTTGTTGTCGTAAAAAATGATGAAGTCTATCACATTTATATAGAAAATTACGAAATGAACTTTGCCATCGTTCATTTTTAAGACCGGCTGATTGTGCCATAAATCCATATGTTGTTAGACATTCAATAAAAAAATGTCTTCCATTTGTTGGACAATGACGATGTTGATTTGCATTAGTTTTCACAATAGGTGGTTGATATTGAGTTAACCAAAATGGACCTAGGTCGACAAGATTAATTTGTGCACAATGAGTACACATGTCAATATCAATTGGATTTGAATTTAATATAATTTGATTAGCATTTAATCTAACGTCGTTTAATTTCGAATTATAAATTATTAATCGTAATGTTTCCATGAGAGGTCGAGCAAGCATACATATATCAAGAGTAGTTTTTCTTGGAGATATCCATTCGTCTGCATAGTATGGTTGACATCTTTGAATAAAATTAAGTAAACGAATTGATTCAGTTACTGATGTATTCCAACTACTAATATATTCTTGTCTTTGATAATCATCAAAATCAATACCACATTTTCTTGCAGCTAAATATCGAAATGATTCACTATCAAAACAAAATGTATTTTCTTTTTTAAATGGAATATCATTAAGATGTTGATCATTGAGCATTTTACGAAGTAATGGACCAGTATCACCTGGTGCATAAAATGTTGCACGAGCATTTGTAAAACAAAAAATTATATTATTATAACCAATCGGTGTTAAATAAGTTAATAATTGATTAATACATGAACGAAAAAAAATATTTAATCGAGAAGCATTTGGTTTAAGTAATAAACAAATAGCATTTAAATGAGATAAATTATTAATATAATTCAATATATGATCAATATTTTTTATATCTTGATTAATTCCTCGTGTATCACCAATACCAGGTGTATCAATTAAACGTAAACGTAATCTATCATTCAAATCGAATACATATGATCTACATTGTTGTGTTACTGATTGACCTTGATGTTCATGATTTTCATTTGAATCAATATTACCAAATTTGACAATAAATTCTTCAAATTGATTACCAACAGTAATAAGAAATGAAACTGGAATTAATACAACTGGTTCACCTCGTTCAGCTTGTTGAAGATTATCAAATTTTAAGTAATTAACAAATGCATTAATGAATGTAGATTTTCCAACACCGGTTTCTCCCAAGAGTAGTACATTAATTTCAATCGGTGGTGATGAAGATCTAGATGGTGATCTTATTAGTGAAGATGGCGGTCTTATTGATGGAGAGGGTGATCTTATTAGTGAAGATGGTGGTCTTATCGATGGAGATGGTGATCTTATTGGTGGAGATGTTGATATAGCTCTTTTCTTTGTGGGTGGTGAAGATGGAACAGTACGTGATGGTTGATGTTCTATTTCTAAATAAAAATATATATTTGGTTTGAATACTGGCAGATTCATTAACTCTACAAAATTTCTTCCTCACTAGTTTCACACAATCTGATTTAATCTTGAGTGACTATGATTTGTTGATTAAGTTATTTGATAAATACAAGATGAAGACTATATTCGAGCATCTATACTATCAATTAAGAAACGATAACTTTTAGAAAATGGATTATAAATAATCCATTCGATAGAATGCTGAGTATGCTTGTTTATGCACTACATAGTCATTGTAATTATTAGGGTTAGCTCAAGTAATTTTAACGAAATAGCTTTAAGCTAGTCGATTTTTTTCTGCAGATGAAAAATTAAATGTTATCTATGAAACTAAATAAAATATGAATTTCTCTTCTTTTTTTCCCCTTCTAACTTGATTTCTTACCTGGTGTAGGATCTCGCTGATATATCGGTGTTCCTGTCAATGATAATTTCACAATGATAAAACTTTCTAATCTTTGTTCAAAGTAAGTGAAATCAACATAGACTAAATTTATTCGTTGTGCTACATTTTGACGTTCCGAAGTTAATTCTTGATATATTTGTTGCCATCTATCCTGTTGTATACGACGTAAACGATCACTTGAATACCAAAGAATTACAAGAACATTTTCATTAGAGTAAGCACGTTTAAGTATAGCATCAATATCATCAATTGTCGTTGGTAGTGTTTGATTAGAACGAATATCGAATGCATTGACATATTCAATTTGATTGTCCTTTAAGGTTCTGATTAATATCGATTTGTTGAATAATTGTTCAACACTAGTTCGAAATTTTTCTATTTCAGTTTTACGTAAACATTCATAACGTTGATCAGCAATAATATGGTCTAATACGGTTGGTTTAACACGTTGTCGACGAACATCTACAAGTGTTCTTTTAAGACGTTCTTGAAGATTATCTTGTGAATCTAATAAAAAACGATATTGTTGTTGAAAATCTTTTAAACGTTGATGTAGTGTTGCACTTGAAAAATTTGTCGGAAAATTTTGAAAGAATTCTGAAAGATCTTTTATCTGATTTTTTATACGATTAATTACCATTTCGACTCGTGCAATATGAGGATTAGTTGGACTAGGCAAATAACATGGTTCTGAAAATTGTGGACTATTATAAAGCCATCTTAATGGTTGCATTGTATATATAAGTGGTTGATGAAAATTCGTATTATTTTGCCAATCTTGTATTCTATTGAGAACAGTTAATATTGATGTATTCGGTTGATCAACACATGTTTCAGATCCAAATATAGTAATATTAGTCAATTGATTAATGAGACGTCGATCAGTATTATTAAGTTGAATTGGGTTTTGATTATTTTTAAGTTGATCACAAATATAACGAAGTAATTGATCGATTTCATTAACCGATTGATTATTTGGAATTTGTATAATACATAAAATTTCTATGCCCCATAAGATTTTCGTTATCATATGAGTTGCCTCAGTTGGATTTAATGGTGCTCCAATAATTCTATCAGCTTTTCGAGCTTTAACATTTAATTTTTCTTTTCTAGCTCTATAAGCATAATATAGAAAACGAGTTCTCTCATCAATAGGTTGATTATATTCAATAAGACGGCTAGTGCCTGATGGTGTAACCATTTGAAGAGAAATACTTTGTCGAAGTGCATCATTAAAATCGATATCTCGTAGAAAACTAATGAGTTCTCTCGATTGATCACCTGAAAACAGTCGACATATAGTACGTTTACGTGGTATTTTTCTTTGAACTCTTTGAACAGAATGTCGATCAATTAAATTATCTGTTGAAGCGTCATAAAGTGAACCTAATCGACCTGAAACATCGGTTACTTTCCGTTCAATTGGATATCCATCTTGAGGTTTGAGAAAGTTCATACATGATTGATTACGCGAAGTTTCGCCCATATTCTCACTCGTATGAATATAAGCCTTAATTTAACAATCTATAAAAAAAAAATTAAAATATTTTACTTGCAAGACTCTAATTTTTCAAAGAAAACATTAAAAAAATATTATTGAAAATAAAATAGTTCGTAATTTGCAGAAAACAAAATGTTCAACGAAGAATTAGTGGAAGATCATATGAATGTACAATATTTTCAATAAATTTTAGGATCAATACATAAAGAATACTCAGCAGCTTCCCTGTAACATAATTGTGATTATAATAATAGAAAGTTTTGTAAAACTTTTAGTAAATAATATTAGATATATTCAGATCAAATTAAAACCTTCACTGTCAAACTAACAAATTTAAAATATGAATTACTTATGGCATGCACCGACCGAGATAATAGATCTTTTAAGTATTTACATTATGTGTAAGATACCCACAAGTCAAAATTTTAACACTATTTCTTTTTCTTTTTTCGTGATGATTGGATAAAGGTCGGCGAGTTGCATAAGAAAACGTGTGTTTCAAACTTTAAAAAAATTAATGACAAAGGTCCAAGATATCATTATCTTCAAATACAAGAGAACAAGACCAAAAACTGAACCATACTTTTTCTTATACAACTCGACGAGCTCTATCCAATCATCATGAAGAAAGAAAAATAAATAATGTTAAAATTTTGACAGTGGATATTTTACATTTACTGTGAATACATAAAAAATCCATTGTCTCGCTCAGTGTATGCTATGAGCAACTTACATTTTAAATTTATTAATTTGACAATGTGAACTTTAAATTGATCCACATATATCTAATGTCATTTACTAAAAGTACAAAACTTTTCACTACATTTATCAAAAATTTCTGATGTAAATTTTGATAATACATAAATTTTAACAAAGGATTCAGTTTTTCACTGTTCATACATATTCATGATCAGATGTGTTTTATGACGAAGGTATATCTTATTATATTGTATTGCTCATTTACATAAATCAATAAAACGATTGATTGTAGTTCAAGACGCAAAGGTTTCAAGGTGAAAAAAAAATATATATCGTCGGGATTTAATAAAAACAATAATACATTTAAGACAAAAAAAATTGTATTATTCTCAACTTTAAACGTTATACTTGCTCAGTTTAATATTTCAAGGATATATAAATATATACTAAATTGTGTTTATATATGATTTGAACTTAAAAGAATTCGAATGATTTACATGGTAGATGATTGCACTGGTTCTTTTTTCAAGGTAAAATCAAATCGAAGTAAAATTGTAAATACAAGAACCCTTATGAAAATATTCAATACCAATATCACTTGCAATATTCATCTTCCTACTTGAAAAACAAGATCAAGTTTTATTAAGATTATACAAGCAAAGAAAATAGATAAAAACATACGTGTAATTAACTCTTCAATTAGAGAGTGATCATCAATTATTTACTATCATGCTTTTTTTTTTAAAATAACAATCTATTTTTTTTCTCTGTTGAAAAAAGTAAAAAGTTTTGATTATTTACTGTCTATGAAGTTGAGAGTGTATGCAAAAAGAACAGAAAAAGAAAACGAAACACAATCCAATAGAAGTATCCTATTGATGACGACAAAATGAAGGTCGTTCTCTTCTATCTCAGACTTGCGTCACCTTTCTTAATCAAATAAATATTAAAAAAATTCTATAATAATGCTTTTTTCCCAATCTATTATTCTTACGTTTTTTTTTGTGTGCAAAATGATGAAATCTTCAGACTTCAACTCAATTATTTCTAGAATATTCAACCTTGAACATCATATATTCGAGTCATGCGTAATACAAAATACTGAGTAAATAAGGAACAAATAACTCATGATAGAACATATTCTAGTGTAATCGAAGAATTTTACATTATACATAAATGTTTTTATGATGATAAATTGATATGAATGGAATAGTTTTATAAACACTGACCTTGTCTTAAATGATTATAGAAATTGTATTTTGTCACAAAATGTGTAGGTCTAAAAAGAAGCCCAACATGTGGTAAAGAAAATTTGATTAAAGTTTAGTTAAAAGATATTTTACTTAAATCAACTAGCTATCGATTTTTGTTTTAATGAAAAATTTCCTTTAATTGTAACATTATTTCTAACAAAAGTACTTTTCCTGGTAATTGAACAAATTGTTTTCGAATCTTACGACTATTCACAGGTAATTGATAAAAACTCATAAATCAAAGTATAAATATTTCTTCGATTTCAATATCATCTGAATTATTCAGTAACGATGTTTATGTTTTTTGAAATAAATTGATTTCTTGTTTATTTTATATTCTTAATTTTTCAGAAGCATCTATAACATAAACATTTCCAATACCAATTTCTTGATTCTTTTATTCTTCTTGAATAAAATAATTCATTTAATCAACAAGAGCATCATTGATTTTATGAAGAAACTTAGAAAGTTGACTATATACTTTTAGCATCGATGTTTCTTCTTCTTCTTTTAAACCGGTAATAGAGTTTTTCGATTGCAGTAAGTACAATATCTTCGGTTTTAGCGTTTCTTATTTTAACATAAGTGAAACATTTACAATATTCGTATGTAATATGCATACGGTTGCTTCAATGACAGTCGCAAACACTACATATACCTGTAAATATAGAACAAAATTTCAAAAATCAATGTAACTTTCGATGTGTTTCAGTAAGATTTGAACAATTGACCTATTTTTAAAACTAAGATTCGATTGTTGAAAAAAGTTTTTAATTCCATTCTTCTCATCTGTTTGTTACTGACCTAGTGGAAATACTGAGTTTAGAATATACTGTTACTAGAATACCACTGGAATTAGAGCTGGCGGTTTGATCTATGACTATTTTTAACTGAACGATTCCATCACTGACTGGTAGTTTTCAGTTCTTAAATGCTTTCGGGTATATAATGAGTACTTGAACATTTGAACAAGAGAAACCTCTCCCTGTTCAATTATTCAACCACTAGAAACATTTTCAATGAGGGTATCCAGCACTTATGTACTGAAAGATTTTCAACATAGTATCCGACCAAATACCAGACACATATTAGTATTAGAGTACTTTTTTAAGTACCTTGTTATGTCTACTTCGATTAGTGGATACTCACTAAACTGAGTATTTTTCCTAGTGTAGTCCCCTTTGTACGTTGTATGATAACAAATAACATTTATTCAAATATACTTTAAAGAATGTAGTAATTAATTATGCTTCTCTCTGTAATACACTTGATTATTTTTAATTCATTCTCTGCTTATGACCAATAGTAACATAAAAGTTACGATATGAACAGTACACAAAACAATAAAAAGAGGACATAAAAGCATTACGTAAACGCTAGAAAAGACAATATGACGATTGGATTTGCAAGAACACTATTCTTGATAGTCAAATATGACAATAATCACAAGATAAGAAAACTTCATCAAATTGCTTTCGAGCATAATTTCGTGTCATTTGACGAATACCTACAAATATAAGCTAACGCATTGATCGGCGGCAGCTAGAAATATCTGACACTCCGATAACAGTGACTGAAATTTTTCAATATCTTTTTTAGAGATTTTTCTAGTTCCGTCAAATTTTGAAACGTAAAAGGGAAATAATTGGTGATAAGACAGTAGACGTGAGCATCCATGAAAACTGATCCTAGACGTCAAAAACTTTCAAAAATCTACTATCTATTTTTATGCGTCGACGGCGGCTGAAATTTTTATCAATTATTTTGGGGGAACAGCGATGGTTGAGACCTCTTAACAACTTTGGCCACCATCAACAGGCGGCTCAGCCAATGAACTTTTACCTGTACTAATAGCCCGAACTTTCTTAGTAAATCTCTGATCATACCAAAAAACTGAATTCGTTTTAATCTACGGAGCGAAATTTTGACAGATTACTTCTTGTTCTATTCCACGTATATAATAACGAGGATGACAATGTTTTACATAATAAGCTTTTTCCATATTATTAACAATAATAAATTGAGCATATTAATCACTTGTACACATTGTTCTTGAATGACTAAGTGGTATAATTTCCGTATCTATTTATAGTATTAACTCAGATTGATCTGTCTCTTCAAAAGAAAGCATTCTCTTCAATTAATATAGCAACTTCAGCAATGGGTCGAGTTAATTTTTGAATTATTAAGCGAATTGACGTACTTCGAGATTTATAAAAAAGACTTGATCGAGTATTTGTAAAAATAAACATAAGACTTTCTAGAATACTAATATGTAGATCACGAAGCTATTCTTTAATACAAAAACGAAATATAATTGATAAATGTTTTTCACTTGGTTTAAACAACCTACAGATACCATTTAACATGTTCATATTGACTGATATAAGCAAGAATATCTTAGCAATCGCTTGCATCTCTTTCTACTCTACGTTTATTACTATCAGCCCGTGATGTATTGATTCAACGTAAATATCGATGACCAATCAGAAATACAAAACTTTGACGTATTTACGTACGTGATTCACCAACTTTATCGTGTTTTGGTCGATCATTGTCTTCGTCACTATTTATATTTGTTATTTCAAATGTATCTGAATTTGTAATAGAAAATGAAAGTGGTATGAGTACATGGATAGAACCATTCCTAGCTCTATCTAGTTAATATAAACACGATAATTTGTAAATGCATTTATAAATATACTCTTGTCGACACCTGTCTATCATAATAATAAAATATTTACATCATTAGATCTTCTACTGTGTTGCATATTTTATCTATTATAGTCAATGAAAATAAAAATCATTTATTGGAAAAAAAAAGAAAACTTACTTCCTACGACTTGTCATCAAGAGTTTAGAGTATTGTTTTTTCATTCTTTTTTCTTAATATTAAAAACTTTGCATTAAAAGAGAAAAACGAGATGAAGAAAACCAAGCAGACATGTGCACATTTCTTGCTCTGCTTTTTTATTACTTTTTCAAAAGAACAAACGAAAAGGTAAATTTTAATAGTCAAAACTTAAGGGTGACGTCTATATTGAATGAAAAAATGCGACGTATAATTTTCTTTTATTCATTGATTTTATTAACGATCGAACAATACAAATAAGGTTTACTACAAAAATTATGTACTTTGACAAAAGTTAAACATAGCTGATAGAATAATGAGTACAGTGAACATTGATATACTTCAGGGAGATATCTAATAAAAAAATTTAATGTGTAATTCTGAATCGAATGAATGTAAATATTTTGGGTTGTTATATATACTCATTGTATTTGTATAGTGAAAAGAAGAGATAGGTATAGGTTTTTTCACATGGTTCCTCCGCAAATATGAAGAAAAACGTCAAATGATACGAATATTTTTTATTATTAGTTATCAGTGTTATCACATTATTTGATAAGCATTAAGGTAAAACAATATGTTATATTGTCGTTCACGTCACAAAAGTACGCATGAGAAAAAAATCGTATAAGACAACACTTCTACGGCAAGTTTTAGAAAGAAACGCTAGTTTTTCGTTTAAACACATCATTTTTCTATTTGTAATGTCATCTAAAAACATGGTCATGATAGAAAACATTTTTTCTCTCTTCAATCAACTGGATTTATAGCCTCTTTCGAATGGATCTTTTTTCGAAAAAAAATCAGTTACTTCATAAATAATTTAAACGAATATTTGGATTCATAGTATGAGTAAAAATCTGCTAAGATATAGACAAACATTTGCTAATATCACACTCAAAAATATATTGCTTACAAAGGCCTGTTCTTGAGACAAACATAAGACTATAACACAAGAGAACGTTTTCGAACATTAGGACAGAAAGACATAGTTGTATAATAAACAGGACAAGTGCAAATGAATAAAACCAGTTTACCTTGATTCAAAAGAACTTCTGAGTAAGTTGGAAAATTCATAGATGACATGAGACAGTGATAAGATCTCTATTAAAATTTTTTTATGCAATGATCATTCATACAGTGCTGTTTAAAATTCTTAATAATGATCCATGGTTAGAGTATTACTTTTATTATATTTTCAATTCATTAGAAGAGATTATTTTTGAAGAGAAAAAAAGTAGTGCTTATTTGTTTATCGTCGTCATAATACTTTACTCAATTCTTAGTTCAACTTCTTTTTTGTTACTAGCTTCTTGTATAGATTGCCGAGGAATATTAGTTGCTTTGTTCTCAAAAAAAAAAACTCACATATTTTTATAATCTATTCATTCGCCGAATAATTCAATAAAGCATGCATAGTGTTTCGTTCTCTCCAAATACAATTAATGACTAATACCGATAACAGCCATCTTTCATTTTTATTGTCCCCCCCCCCTCTTTTCTTTTATTTCTTTATAATCCTTACCATGTCCTGTTTCTTCGTCAATTAAACTGATACATTGTGAAAACATTCATCTGTTTCTCTTTTCTGTTCATATCTTCTATCTCTGATTGATGGATTTGTAGTGTTATAATGAAATTGAATTGGAAAGAAAGAGACATATACTCTATTTTCAGGATTCTGGAATTTCGTCAATACATCCCCTGCAATTTCGCCATTGGTGAAATTCCGACCATCCGTATTTTCATTGCATAAATATTTTCACAGAAATCATTGCTTATTTCTATTTGTAAATTAAAAACTCCTTTGAATAAATCTCAATTGTTCTTTTACAACCTTCAAAACTATCTACCCAGGTACATCATTACGATAATTGTAAACGAGCAATAAGTTACTTTTTGGTAGACACAGTATTATGGTCGTGTGACGCCATATTATACACGGTGGAATATGTACATCGTTTACAGTGATACCTTTGTCGTAAAACGGTCGTACTTTCGACGGACACGGCGGTATACATTAAGATTTAAAACCGTAATGCACCGAAACGATAGTTATTAATAAATCCTTACGTCTTGCTCGTAAAACATCCGCTTATACATATGTTCCACACCTGTAATCTTCGGCATATACCCTTAAGTCTATACCCTTACACTCACATCCGGTTTGCACGATATGAAACGATACACAGACATATATCTTAGAAATGTTGAGATTATCTAAGAACAATTCAGATACGTAAATAGAAAAAGAAACTAGAATTAATAGGGAATTTGTGTATTGAAAATACTTTATATGGGCAATGTGCATCTTTAGTTAGACATATCAGACTAACTATATATCCCTAGGTGAGAATCTGATGAATTGAAGCAAGCTAAGAAGAAAATATACCTGAATTTCTGTCCTAGAATCATCTTCGAATTATCTAACTTCGTCGACACCAATACTCTAATTGCAATGAGGATTATATAGATTACTTCGATTTACATTTTAGGAGGTGAGTAAGAATCCTATTTTTATCTTTTTCCTTGCAAAAGTCTTTTTCTATTCGCTTATACATATTGAATTATTTTATTGTATTTGCAGCATTCTATCCAACGTTTCTTAGTAACTTCTTTGCTAAAAATCATAAAGATTTTGGGAAAGATATATCGTAACCAATATTGCAAAAGTCGAAGTAGAGCTGAAACACTCAACAGATCGAGTATAAGTCAATACAAGGATCATCTATATGTTGACTATACTTTGACTTTTGCAATACTGACTATAATACAGTAAAACCTCTATATGTGAACACCCCTCCTTAATGAACACCTCGCTATTACGAACGCTTCTAGCCGGTCCCAAAAATCGATTTTTGCTGGAAATAGACCTCTCCTTTATGAACACCTTCTTATTATGAACGCTTTTTACTGGTCCCGAAGGTGTTCAGATTAGAGAGGTTTTACTGTATATCTTTCCGAAATCTTTATAATTGTCAGCAAAGAAGTTACTAAGAAACATACTATAGAATGGTGTAAATATGATAACATAAGTAATATGGATAAACGAATACAAAGATTTTTGTAGGGAAGAATGCGCTTTTATACTAATTAAACATATCGTACGGAACACGTTCCTGAACCATTTTTTTGCGTTCTTAGTGAAAAAAGCACATTCACATGCATATTTTTGCAAATATTTTTCATGCATACTTGAAAACTTCTAAACGATTTATAGACGGATAATGACTAAGATGCTTATTTTATCTAGCATGGTTCAATGAGCATGTACTAGAAATAAGAAAATTGTCTCCTTCATTTTATTCATCTTTTTCTATTTTTTCGTGCTCTTAAACATCGAAAATATATATGACATGAGACATTGTGAATCCTTTAAATGATAAACAAAAGAAGAAATCTTATCAGCTTTTCTGTAGACTCAATTGTAATATTAGAACTTCAAACAGTCCATCAGGTGTGCCGCTCTCAGATAAGTGAAGATTCATTCAAAGCATAGCACATGGTAAAAATAACAGGCCGCTTCTTTATTATTTTGATGAATTAATGTCTATATATAGCTGAAGGTTGAACACTGGTTTCATGTGTAACAATCGAATCTTCTGAGTCGGATTTTAATAGTGTGATTTTCTGATGAAGTTTGAGACGCTATAGATAGAATGCAAAGCGATTAGTCTTTTTGAGGTAGCTAGAGCCAAAATATATTGGTCTATTCTGATCGTTAGCTGTTTAATCTTCAATGGTCTGATGTTTGATGAACTAGCAAAACATGATATTATACTTTCAGAGTTAATTTTTACTAGATTCATTAAAGTAGAATCGAATTTTCAACGAATCGATGGCCATATTATCAAAATATAATATAGAAAAGTATCAATTCGATATTGATGTCCGAAAAAAACATCAACTCTATGGAATGTCAGGAAAATTAATATATGAAGGTAAATGGATATCAAGAAGAGATGATCCAATAATTATTGTTGAAATGAATGAAACAATTGCTGAACGTGAAGCTCGGTTTTATTTAGAATTAAATAGTCATAATAATATTATTCATACACTTGGTTATGTTGAAAATAGTTTAAATTTAACTATATTTATACAAGAATTTGCACAATTAACAGATTTAGCTGGTGTATTAATGGATAATCAATTTATTATTTCTCAAACAATATTAATTGAAATGTTTTTACAGATTGCTGATGCAATGAGTTATATTACAAGTAAAAAGATTGTACATGGTGATTTAGGTTGTCGAAATGTACTTGTTTTTCAACTGGATCTATCTCAAACAAAAAATAATTTAGTTAAAATAACTGATTTTGGTCTTGCACGTTGGATTGATCAACCATCTTCTCATCAAGATCAATTAGTCATTCCAATTCGATATTGTGCACCAGAAATTCTTCAAAATAATCATCATGAAGAGTATTCAGAAAAATCTGATGTCTATTCAATGGGTGTTCTAATTTGGGAAGCTTTATCAAATAGTGAAATTCCTTATTCATCAATTCCTAAAGATGATGATGTCAAACGAATGAAATTAAATAATGAAAAACTTAAAAAGCCACATACTTGTGATCATCAACTATGGACATTAATGAATAATTGTTGGAATAATAATCCTAGAGATCGACCTAGTTTTGAACTAATTAAACAAAGATTATCGAACATGAAAATTTCTGATAATCAAGATCTTCGAAGTTTTGTTTCATTTCATGAGTAAGAAATTTTTCTTAGTTTATATCTAGTAGACAATTATTAATAGATATTAATAGTTTATCAGTTTTCTTCTAGTAATTTTAAAATAATTACAAAATATTCAATCATAGGAATGAGATACTTATCTATTCTAATTCAACTATTTTCTTATTAGATAAAAACAATTCTTTAATATTTTTATTATGTTACACAGATTCTTCACAACTAATGTAAAAAATGTGCGTAACAAATCTTTCTTGAGAGTTTATATATAGTAAAGAAGATCCTAATTAATTACAGTATTAAATAATTCAATTTATACACTTTAATTAGTACTAGTCAATTTTCATTTATATTTTCTGTATATCTGCTATTCTGATTTTTTTTCAATTATCTGAAAGAAAAAAACAGGTTTTGCATCGTAAATCAAAGCTTTTCTCTCTTTATAGAAGACGAAAAATAACTTAGCCTATTTGTCTAGTGGTTTATCAACTTCAGAAGTGATCATTTATACTCTGGCTAATTATTATGCTGTTGTTGAGTCCATAGTATTTGAAAATTTTAGACTCGGTCTCAGTCGAATCTGGACTAGAGCCAACCTTGCAAAATCTAGCTTTAGGACTTACACAATATCATACTGCTGGATAATTCCTCTAACCAAATAGCTGAACTCTTCTAGGTTTACTTTCCATCCATTTACGTCATATCTTCACAAATGATCACACGATTAGAGATCAAATATTATCTTGAGTTGTAATTCAAGATATCAATCTAAAGAATTTGTCAGAGCTTCGGTTGTAGTTAATCAACCTTCAATATTCAGCAGTAAATTTTTTATGGAAATGAGAATAATTATAGTCTATAATTGAAATGAATTGATTAATCTTTTCATTAAGGCCACCAGCACATTATGAATATGAACTTGATATTGACATAGAAATGCATGATTTATTGAATGGTCAATTTGGTAAAACGTATGAAGCAGAATGGATATCAAGAGAAGAAAGACCAATTGTCTTAATTGTAATGGATAAAGAACCATCAGAATATGAAGCATTAGTTTATACAAACTTTAATCTTCATCATCATATTCTTTATACATTTGGATTTGTTGAAAACAATCGTGGATTAATTTTGTTATTGCAAGAAAGAGCACTTCATGGGAATCTTCAAGTATTGTTAAATAATCGACAATTTCAACCATTACCAATAGTACTCATTACAATCTTCTTGCAAATTGTGGAAGCTATGATTTATGTTATTAGCAAAGATATTGTACATGGTAACTTGTGTTGTGCCAATGTTCTTGTCTTTCAAATGCATCCTTCTGAATCAACAGAAAATTTATTTAAACTAACAAACTTTAGTTTGGCACATAAAAATGATCCATCCTTCGTTGATGATAGACGACTTCCTATTCCTGTACGATATTGTGCTCCAGAAATTCTTCGAAGTGCAGGCCGATCAAATTATTCTGAACTATCAGATGTTTATTCAATGGGTGTTTTGATGTGGGAAGCTTGTTCAAATGGAAAACTTCCATATGAATCCTTAAAAACTAATAGTGAAATTCGACAACGAAAATTGAATGGTGAAAAATTATCAAAGCCATTTATGTGCGATAGACAAATGTGGTCTATCATAGAAGATTGTTGGCATAATGAACCACAACTACGATATAATTTCAAAGATATGAAAAAACGTTTCTTCAATGTTCGTCGCGAGTAAGTAACAACTAGAACAAAGAATGTATAGGCAGTTAAATATTACAATAATAAATTAAGTTTATCTTCAAGAAGTTAAAATATAATTTCTATTTTCTAGTTCAATAGAAACTTCTCAATATGAACTAAATGTCAATGTCAAACAAAGACGTCCACTTAATGGTAATAATGGAAAGTTTTATGAAGCAGATTGGATTCCAAAGAAAGATCCACCAATTATTCTAATTGTTATGGATGAAGAAATAGCAGAACAAGAAGCTTCATTTTATATGAAATTTAATTCTCATTCTCATATTGTTCATACTTTTGGCTTTGTTAAAAATGATCTTAAATTAACCATGTTATTACAAGAGCGAGCACTTTATGGTGATCTGCAAACATTATTACAAAATGGAAAGTTTCAACCATCAGGCGAAGTACTCGTAGCAATCTTTTTACAGATCATTGATGCGATGATTTACATTACTAGTCAAGGAATTGTACATGGTGATTTGCGTTGTATCAATGTGCTTGTCTTTGAAATGAATTCATCTGACTCAAGAAGAAATCTTGTTAAGCTAACTAATTTTCGTATGTCTTGTGAAAAGGATCAGTCAGTTTCAAACAAAAGAGTGCCTCAGAATCTAATGCAATATTGTGCACCAGAAATTCGTCGAAATCAAGATAGATCGAACTATTCTGAATTATCTGATGTTTATTCAATGGGTGTGTTAATGTGGCAAGCTTGTTCAAAAGGAGCCATTCCGTATGGGCATCATACAAGGGATGGTGGTATTCAAGAAAGAAAATTGAATGAAGAGAAATTATCACAGCCGCAACAATGTCAGCCCCAACTATGGGAAGTTATTTTCGACTGTTTGCATCGTCAACCAGAATCACGATACAAATTCACAGAGATAAAACAGAGACTGATCAATATTCAAATCGAGTAAGTTGCAGAACTGTTAATTTAGGCTATTTGTTAATCATTGATGTTTGACTATGACTAACATACTCATCTATTCATTTGATTCAATGCAGATTCCTTCTGCAGTGATCAGTCCAAATATTCCAGTATGTCGCATAGTGTATAGTAAACTGATCGTATTTATCATTAATCGATTGAACTTTTGCCAAAGTTGAAATTAAAATAATTTTGCATGCATAGAAAAGATTACAAAAAAGTCTTTTTGCTCGATATGGACAAGCTGAAGGAAACGTAGTATAATATGTTTACTATAGATAATCTCAATTGGATCTAATACAAGGCGTTCCGAAAGTTCGTACGAAAGAAAACAAAATACTGAATTGGTTTTTTCACCGTGCAAGCATCTTATATGATGTGTTTTGATAATTTCATTGGATATTCCTTCAAGTTCTGTTTTATATCACTTCATCTATACCAGCTGTTCAAGATGATTGCGTTCAAATGAAAAATATAAGTTAATTTCTTTCAAACCATTTGAAAAAAAAACTCTACATTGAGTT
The DNA here is from genome assembly GCA_905250125.1 of Rotaria sordida. Lineage (NCBI taxonomy): Eukaryota > Metazoa > Rotifera > Eurotatoria > Philodinida > Philodinidae > Rotaria > Rotaria sordida. Next base: position 31,115 of record CAJNOL010000854.1, read on the forward strand.
TCTTCAGAAATAATTGTAATTTCATTTTCGATTCTATTTTATGGTGTTATACACTAACCATTGACTTTCAACGATTGCAAAACAGGTTCCATAGTTATATATGAGTTCTCTTTATACTAACATCTGATGTTGTGTTTCCTTGTTTTAATGAAATAGAACTTTATATGAGAAACAATATTGTTCTCTATGCTGTTATTCTCTGCTAACAGTGTTATCGAAATTCGATACATTTTGATAAGATTCTGCAAATCTTCTATGTGGGACTGTTAGTGAAAAAACTGTACCTTGAATAGTTTTAATGAGAAATATTTTTTGGTAATTCAGTAAGTTATTATTTGTGGTTATGCATAAACTTGTGCATCAGTCCAAATACTTAATCTTGGCATATTTTCACAAACTTCATTGACTTTTCTTCTAGGATTAATGTGAATCTTTCCGAAAGTGATCGATTTTGTACGGTGTCACTTTCAGAAAAGTGTTAAGATGGATCTCTCTGATTCAATATCTATTTCGAGTATTTGTACCTTATTTGACTTATAAGTTTGTCCGAAAATCCTAGACGACTCGCATTAGTACATCAATACAACTAATTTGAATCCAGTATTGATAAGAACGCATATTTTATTTGAAACATATTGAATAAATCTTCAATAAATATAAAATCAAATTGTAAAAAAAAATCATTTATTTAGTTTGAACTGTCCCAAAACTATGCATGTCTTTTTTTTCGAGAACATTCGAAACAGTTGGTATTTTGTAAAGATAAAGCATTGATATAGGTATTTCTTCAGCAGAATGAGAAGTTCATCAAATTTTATTTTTCCTTCCCTGCATGATATTTCATTGTGCAACATAATTATCTCAATAACTTCTTCGATCATTACAATATTGTTTGTGTCATTCATTGACATTAGGCCAGTCCGTCTTATACAGTGCATGCGTTGTGATGATTATATTCCTGAAAATGAAATGACCAATCATCAGAAGAATTCATGTGTACTGTCGCTGCCTTCTGTCAATGTTCCTGAGTAAATAAGCATTCAGTTTTTGATTATCATCAAGACATCACTTTCTTTTTTTTCATAGACATAAAATTCGCTTTATTCCATGTAATTATTGTCATAAAAAATATCCAGTTGACATGATCGAAAATCATCAGGTACAGCTTAGATCATTTACTTCATTAATTTAAATTGTCTATTGAAGACATCATGTACAATGAAGCGAAAACCTGTCGAATCATCTAAAACGTAAATCAATAATTTTTATGTTTACATTTTTATTGTGAGATTTTTTTTCTATAGACTTTATGATTATTCTTCATGTATATATTGTGATGAATCATATCCAGACAATTTGATACAAAAGCATCAGGTATAGATAAAAACTTAAGTTTTATCATATGATATTGTTTATTGTCATACAGTTAGTTTGTCATCAAAGACCTATTTCACCTCCTGTCATTACTATTGAGTATTTGAATAATCATTTTTTAATGTTTATCAAACTAATTTATGTTTTATTTTTGCATAGACCTGTATCCTTGTATGTCAAATGTGATAATTGTAAAACAGAATTTTTACACAATAAATTAGCTGATCATCAGGTAAAGCAAAAATTATCGATCTTACTATCTGATATTGTCTTTTTCAGAGAACATGTTCACTAGAACATCCTACTGGTAATAATACTTATAAGTACGTAAATTTTCACGTTTCAATAGTTATCATAATATTTCTGTATGAATTTTGTGTAGTTCTCCAAAATTTATTCAATGTCAACATTGTAATAAACAATTTCCACTACATAGAATAGATGCTCACGAGGTACAGATTAGACAATTAATTTCATTAAGATATATCTTTCTTTTTGCTTTTAGGAATCATGTCCAACAAAATCAAGGTATATCTTCATTTTAATTTATTATTTCCATAATATCTTTATTAAAAATTTTTATTGTAGGTCTTTTTTGGCTTCCATTTGTCCATGTTTTAGTTTCTTTCGTTCGAAAAACTATTAGTTATTTTAAACACAATTGTCGACTTCTATGCATATGAAATACTATATTGATAATGTCTTAAACTTGTCTATTCAAATTTGAAATTGTTCAGTATTAAATCAAATAAAAATGATAAATGATAAGTTGTATTAACGATATTATTCATTCTATTTAGTAGAAATTAATCAAATCTATTTGTCTGATGTATATCTTTTTTCAGAGATGTGAAACCAAAAATATTTTTCAATAAATGGTTAATTGAAAATACAAAAAGAAAAAAAAACTAAATTCCTCAAGATTGAATAAATAGATAATTCATTTTCAATAGACTTTAATGAACAAAGTTATTGAAAAATTCATTAAATTTTTGGATGAATACAATCAATCGAAATGAAAGAAGAAATTCGCTTCAACAAAAAAGAAAGCTTATTTTTTGCGATTTGTGATTCGTAAAATACTTCCTTTAGTTTTACTATTATTATTAACACAACATTACAGTACGGAAGAAAAATAATCATGAAAGAAAGCATTGAGGAAAATGAGAGATTCTGTTTTGTTAATACTGAACATAATATCAGATCCATTCAAACAATACTAAGTTTCGTAGCTAATGAAATAGATCTCTAGAATACCACATCCTGATATAAACCTTAATTTAGTTTTATAACAATAAGAAAAATAATTCATATAAAAACTTCACATTTCAGTGTCATTAATGTATTAGTCTGATATAAATGAGATTTATAGAATATATTCAAACATTCGAATCTATCTTTTATAGTATATCATATATATTTGACTGCACCAGAAGAAAACCATAGTCAGAAGTACCTATTCTGTGTCATCATTTAGTTTTTTTCACATTGATTTTGGGTTCGTTTTCACCCTCAGATAAGTACCTGACTTATCTATATTATTAATCTTAAAGTTTGATGTGAAACTGAACATCGAGATTCACAGAAAAAAAACAAAAATTCCGGAATAAAATAAATCATGCAAGCTGTCCTAGTCATATCGCTAAGTGTTCTAGAGATCTATGTCATTAGTTACAAAGCTTAGTATTATCTGAACAGAATTTTCTGAATGTTGTCTTTTGCTATTTCTAAAAATGATATATATTTTTGTAAAATGAAAAACTAACTATACGTATATATTTTGATTTTAATATTGTTCTAAATGTCTTTCTCTTCGGATAGTCATACAACAATTTTACTGTTGGTTCTCTTGAACCATTGCTAATGAAAAGAACGTAAAGGCAAATAATTCATTAGAAAAATAAATTTCGCTTCCAGCGACTTGCGATTAAGAATTGAAAGCCATCTTTTTTCGTTCTTTTCTGTTACTATAAAAAAAATATTTGTCAATATAACAACACAACGTGGAAAATGTCAACTATTACAAAGGCATGTCTTTTTTCTTTCTTCCGAGTTGTTTTCTTGCAGAAGAGCAGGCAAAACAATGAATTTCAACATTCAAAACTCCAAACGTTACTAATATTATAGGTAAAGATGTCGTGTGTACTTTTTTTTGCCGTTGTTCGCTAAGAAATTATTTGAGACTTTACTGCACAATCAACTACCTCATAAAAATCAGATACAGATAATAAAATGGTGAGTTGAGTGAATATTTATAATCTTGACGTATGAAGAATTTCAATTCAACTAACTTTTTACATTCATTAAACTACTCGAGTGAAGATATTCATTGACGAATATCTGCAAAATGTACTTATGTGAGGTCTATACAGGCTAGCTGTTCATAGACCTGACCGACAGATGACAAACTATGGGCCATTTTCAGCTGGACTATATCTTTCATGAGTTGTCTTGAGTCTTGCTTATCAATCTGTCTGTGACAACGTATGTATTTTTTCTTTTGAAAATACAAATATTATAATGATACTTGAATGCAAGTATAATATTTCTTTATAAGAAGTTGCTACGATAGACTGTTTACGTTGTCTGGTACATACTCACGAGGTACTGTGTTCGAGTCTAAGCGCATCACCAGCCACTGAACGGTTGTTTACTTCAGATTACCGATTCGATAGTATGCTGACCACATAGGAACATACGCTGGCCCTTGAGATTAGTACGAAGTTAGTCATTGTACATGGAGAACTCTAACAATTGAGTGAAAGATTTTCTAAGTTGGATTAGCTCTCTGTTGAGAGCTATAGCTAATAATAGTTGTAGAGAAGATATCAAGCTAACGAAACTGCTGTTCGGCAGCACTCTATACCACGAGATAGTCGAAAGTTGGTGTATTCTTTCTTCTTCTTAAGAATGCAAAAATCTCATTTATACTGAAATGAGATATTCAGACATAAACATTTGTTGATTAATATAGTATGTATGCATAGAAAAAAAGACAACTAGGACAGTTAGCATTTTAAAAAAGTCTATTTTTGATTCAGGGGATCTTTGATATATTTCATGAATCAGTTAAAAAAGGGATATCCAAGTTAGATATTTTACGGTAATGTGTTTAAAAATCAGAAGATGATAAGAATTAAGCAACAATTTATACAAAAGAATACCAATAAGCAATTAAAAATCGTGAGCAGTAACTGATCGAAATCTCTAAACTAAATAGATAAGGATCACTGTACAATATAGTCATATTCTATTATTATGCATGATTTTGCTGAGCGAAAATGACAAAATTCATTTCTCATTTTCTTTAATCAAATGTATTTCATTTATTTTTGAAGATGTCATTTACTCCTCGAATAGTGAACTGTTTTTCTTCACCATTTAAAGAAAAACATGACAGGTAGACCTAATAGCTTGTTTGAATCTATCATACTAGCGCTAAAACATTCTGCGAGTATTCCTCAGATAAATGAAGTGCGGCGGGTTTCAGCTAAAAAACTTCGGAAAATAGTTGGAACTTGGAAGCTGGAATCCGTTGATCGAATTTTTCCAGTTCTGACTGTAACTGACCAGAGTCAGCCACAGAACTCAATTATCGGACTTTTGCTTCTATCAGCCGGAAATTATGTCTTTCCAAAGGATTTCTGCTAGAAAATCACGGATCCGAGTGTCAGAACTATTGAACTCGGTCATTAATCTTATTTATGTTGGTATTTGAATATCTGAGTGCGATATTGGAGTACTGTACTCTGGATAATGAATTTTGAATGGGTACTCCTATAGAATTTTTATCTACTCTACTGTTTTTTACGTAAGATACTCATTTATCCGTATCCTGTTCTGTATTGTTGTACTACATGGGATTTCATTTAAATATTAAAATGAATAGCTAAAACCTGCAACAAAAATATGAATTTTAGGAAAAATAATCAATTGACCAACGGAAAACATTACTTTATCTTCATTGTTTCTTTTTAAACTAACGTATAAAGATAAAAAGAAATTATCTTTGGAAAATACAATTAAGTATTTAATTTTTTATTATGAAAAATTAAAAAGATGTTCAACTTTATTTTGTAAAAATAAACATTCTTTTTATCATTATCTCATGAAGTAAGAGTAAATAAAGACATACCTATAGATAACAGTACAATGTATGAAAAGTGAAATGAATAATAAACTGTTCAGAGAATTTGAGACATACAATAATAAAAAAAGGAATAGTGTTGATTACTATACAAACGAACAATTTCGAAGACACCATTCGTCTAAGTACTATGAATGGCTTATCCATCGAAATAGAATAGAAGAAAATCTTTTCTTTATTTTCCATTTAATTATGTACATCATTTTTCTTTTTTTCTTAGCATCCGTTTATTTTTGTGCATATTAATACAAAAGGTATTTTGATAAATATTCATAAAAAAAACACAAGTATGAGTACTATATTGATTGCTCATGTTTTTTGTCTATGAATAAATCTGTAAGGAAAACTTCATACAAGTATTCGCTTGAGTAAACCAAAAGTATCAAAAAAACATGAAATCATTCGATTATTCCTTTAATTCAATTTAATATTCATCATGATAAATTCTATTCGCTGAATAAGTACATTCACTAGGAGAGTTTCAAGAGATTTATGAGATTAACAATTCATTTTCAATAGACTTTGACAAATCAAGTGTTCTAAAAGTAACATTAATTAGGAAGACTTACGTCGAGTTATTCATAAAACTAGCAAGATTATTATAAATAAAGGATGTATACAATATATTTTTCAAGGTACTTTTTTCTAACACCTGTTTAGAGAGCATATTTCTATCATTGAGTATTTTACTGCATTGTATTTATTGAATTAGTATAATCGATTTCAATGAAACAAACCTGTTGGAATAAAGAATACTTATTTGTTGTGATTTCGAATTCTTAAAATACTTGATTTTTTCCTGTTTGTTCTTGCTATTAAGAATTTAAAACAATGAAGCATAGAACAAAATCAAACATACAGTCGGTACCAAAATTATTCGACAGAGTTTATTTTCAATTTTGTTTCCGCTGTTGTAGGCGCTAGAAACAATTTAAATAGTGATTTAAATAGAGAAAATTATTTCAAAAAGGAAATATAAGGAAATAAATATTATTATCAGGTTCTTAAAGACAGAAACTCCAGAAAAATAAAAAGCTAGTTTTTCAGCACTTAGAACGGATAAAAATTATTTCGCTTAGACTACATAGAATGATAGAGCAAACAATTATCTCATAATGAAATATTGTCCAGTTCACTATGAAATTTATTAGCTGAGATACAGCAATCTTACAAAAGCTTCGAAAATTGTTTTTCTCCAATTTCCTATAGAAAAATCATTTTTTGACTTTTAAATAAAGTGTTGTATCTCAGCCAAAAAACATCACAGATAACTTGACAATGTCTCATTTTGTAGAGGATGGTTTACTCCATCGTTCTATATAGTCTAAACAAAATTGTATTTATGCACTCTCGGTGTTGAAAAACTGAAGTTTGGGTTTATCTGGAGTTGCTATCTTTGCGAATCTGATAATAATTTTTATTTCCTGGATTGTTTCTAATGCTTATGCCAGCGTTAAAAAAATTGAAATTAAATCTTGTTGAATAATTTTTGGTACTCATTATTTATACTGATATACATACGTTGATAAAGAATTTCAATGTAGTAAATTTCTAACATTTGCTAAATTCTGCAATATACATTTCATATAGAAAATAAAAACTTCTTATTTTAGATTAAAAGAAGTGATCGATAGAAAAGGTAGACAATAAATAACATTACGAAAAAGAGCGGAAAATAGCTCCCCTTTGGTTCATTCAAATGAATTAATGGCTTGACAAGTAATAGAAGTTTATGCAAAGTTTTTTCTTTTATACGAAAAAATATAAAAAAATACTACCAATAAATATTATTGTTGACTTCCATAAAGAAATTCGACCTGTTGTCAAGTAAGAAAAATACATGTATAACACTCAAATATTCATTTTCAGTTGTCATCTAAGAAAATGAAAAAGGAAGACATCGAAACAAATTTTTCTAATGATATTATAATAATCCACATAGAAAAAATTTTTAGGATTAATTAGTTCAAAAGTCAACAGTTGCAACATTTCGAATTTTCAAATATGGAACACAGGTTTTTGCAAGTAAGTTGGTAGTTTATATTTATCGAAGACAGATTCCAAAATTTAAATAAATTAATACTGAAAATTCACTCTAACGGATGATGCAGATTAAACTGCACAATATCATATGTTTTTTTGGCACTTAGATTCACTTTCAGAGGGTCATGCGATAGCGAATTTTTCGTTCTACAAAAGGGTTAAAAAAGGACAGAAAATAGTGGAAATTTCTTTTTTAACAACGAACTTCTAAAATAGCAATCATGCTGCAAAATTCTGCATCTTTTGATATATATTTCAGAAGAAATATTTTCGAGAATAATCATGAAGTAAAACCTACAAAAAAAATCTTGTCTGACAGGATTATGTGATTGTTCTTTTTTCATTTCGATACGATCTAATCGTTTGTACTCTTCGACTTAGCAGTGACAACATTTTGTTCAGAATTACATTTCACATCCAACGGCGCGTGAATCACTGTTTCATACGCTAAAACTCGCCTAGGAACACATGTTTTCCCTACATGCGTAGAAAGATATCAATAGGTTTTAGTTTCAAGCTTTTTTCTCATGAACTATGGTACCAGAAATCTTGAAAAGGTTGTAGAAACGGAGAGCATAAAACTTTCTATCCATTGACGTTAACTGCGTTACTTTTTGAACTGGTATTCATGAACCAAGACTTCCACACATTGATAAATATTTGCGAAAAATTGAAAATCACAGTTAGACGATCGAGCAGGCGTTGGTATTTTAAATTTTGCTTCAACAAGAAAAATCTATTTAAAAACCAAACGAAACAATTTTGTAGAATGAAAAATTCTCTATTGAATCACTTTCTGAAAGTATATCGGAATTACCCAAAAAAGAAAATTATATTATCTTATTTAATCTGCGTTATCCATTATGTGCATTAATGTAATAACATTCATAAAATCTGTTGTTTATTGCTGTTTTTTTTATTCTCTTAGGTAGCAATTGAAAAATATATTCAAGTGCTACATACGTATTTTTCTTGCTTGACAACATGTCGAATTTCTTTAGTGAAATCTAAAATAGTATTTGTTTACATTATTCGTATGAAGAAAAAAAAACTTTGAATACACTTTTATTACTCACCAAAGCATCAACCCATTCGCATAAATCGAAGCGAGGATATTTCAATCTTTTTTTTATCGCAGTGCTATTTATGGCTTATCTTGCATAAAATAACATAAAGATTTTATTTACAATTTTTTTCTTCTCTTTTATAAAGTGCAGGACAATATTTTAAGTTGTTAAAATAACATCTTTGCTTTTCTTTGGTATAGGCACGTAGAAAATGTTGAATTCTTTTACTTTTTCTTTGAGACAAGAAGAATAAATAATTCAAAACACATGAATGTTCTTTATTCCCGATTCTAAAGAATTTAATAAGTACTCGATCAAACACAAGTATTGGATATTTTGGCATATGCATTCTATTGTTCTTACTGCTCTTTAGACCATAATTTCGAGCTTAGATAAGTCATATGTCTCCACCATTTTTTTTTCTTCATATTTTATGCAGAACTATAATTTTATAAAATTCTGTTATGCTGGATCATAATTGCAGTGAAATATCTATGTTTGTTCAGTATGGAAACGTCATCTGCTACTATTCAAGTTACATACTGATTGTAACTTGCAGTCAATTTGATCTTATCAACGTTTAGCTTTTTCTATTTTAATTCGGATACCTTAAATAATGTTTTTTTTCCAAAAAAATAACGTATACCTAATTTTTTTCTTCAAATTATTATTCCAATTTTTTTTTTGACCTCGAATAATAAAATTGATAAGTCTTTAGAAGAAGACCAGACTGAAAAAAAATGACGAGCCTGTTCTAAAAATTAGTTCGTTAACATCAATGCAGTTTTTCTATGTTATACATACAGTGATTTCTAAGAGATTATGAATTTATATAACAACATATTATTATTTTAGTGTTAGTTCTTATAAGATTCATTTGAATAAAGCCGAATACTAAACGAATCGATGGCCATATTATCAAAATATAATATAGAAAAGTATCAATTCGATATTGATGTCCGAAAAAAACATCAACTCTATGGAATGTCAGGAAAATTAATATATGAAGGTAAATGGATATCAAGAAGAGATGATCCAATAATTATTGTTGAAATGAATGAAACAATTGCTGAAAGTGAAGCTCGGTTTTATTTAGAATTAAATAGTCATAATAATATTATTCATACACTTGGTTATGTTGAAAATAGTTTAAATTTAACTATATTTATACAAGAATTTGCACAATTAACAGATTTAGCTGGTGTCTTAATGGATAATCAATTTATTATTTCTCAAACAATATTAATTGAAATGTTTTTACAGATTGCTGATGCAATGAGTTATATTACAAGTAAAAAGATTGTACATGGTGATTTAGGTTGTCGAAATGTACTTGTTTTTCAACTGGATCCATCTCAAACAAAAAATAATTTAGTTAAAATAACTGATTTTGGTCTTGCACGTTGGATCGATCAACCATCTTCTCATCAAGATCAATTAGTTATTCCAATTCGATATTGTGCACCAGAAATTCTTCAAAATAATCGTCATGAAGAGTATTCAGAAAAATCTGATATCTATTCAATGGGTGTTCTAATTTGGGAAGCTTTATCAAATAGTGAAATTCCTTATTCATCAATTCCTAAAGATGATGATGTCAAACAAATGAAATTAAATAATGAAAAACTTCAAAAGCCACATACTTGTGATCATCAACTATGGACATTAATGAATAATTGTTGGAATAATAATCCTAGAGATCGACCTAGTTTTGAACTAATTAAACAAAGATTATCGAATATGAAAGTTTCTGATAATCGAGATCTTCGAAGTTTTGTTTCATTTCATGAGTAAGAAATTTTTCTTAGTTTATATCTAGTAGACAATTATTAATAGATATTAATAGTTTATCAGTTTTCTTCTAGTAATTTTAAAATAATTACAAAATATTCAATCATAGGAATGAGATACTTATCTATTCTAATTCAACTATTTTCTTATTAGATAAAAGCAATTCTTTAATATTTTTATTATGTTACACAGATTTTTCACAACTAATGTAAAAAAATGTGCATAACAAATCTTTCTTGAGAGTTTATATATAGTAAAGAAGATCCTAATTAATTACAGTATTAAATAATTCAATTTATACATCTTAATTGGTACTAGTCAATTTTCATTTATATTTTCTGTATATCTGTTATTCTGATTTTTTTTCAATTATCTGAAAGAAAAAAACAGGTTTTGCATCGTAAATCAAAGCTTTTGTATTTTAATAGTATTATCCGATCCCAAATGAAAGGCAGGTTACCATTTTCAAATAACTTTTGATAGGAACGAGATAGAGAACTGCAGCTTTCACCATTCAAAAGAGCGATGTCCGGGCCATCCATCGATATAGAACTCATTAAGATGAAAGATGTTTTTTTATCGGTACCTTTGGATCAATACTTTCTCCTTTGAGTATTGCCATGAATTTTCACAATCATCTCAACTCAAATTATGTCTGAATGTGGCTCAAATCACCATTTTTTCGCTATAAAATCATCACATATTTCATTATCTCTCAACCTCTTCTTTTAAACGAATTTAAGAAAAAGCAAATGTTAATTTTATAGTGAAAAAAGGGTGATTTGTGCTCCATTTTGACATAATTTGAGTTGAGATTATTTTGAAAATTGATGACAATACTCAAAGAAAAAAGTATTGATCCAAAGATACCGAAAAAAAAGCAACTTTCGTCTTGATGAATTCTATGTTGATTGATAGCCCGAACATCGTTCTTTTAAATGGTAAAAATCGCAGCTCTCTATCTCGTTTCTATCAAAGGTGATTCGAAAAATGGTAACCTGCCTTGTATTTTGGATCGAATGATAGAAGAAAACGGAGAGTAACCCAATCTATTCATCTAGTGGTTTAGAAACTTCACAATTGATCATTTATACTCTGGCTAATTATTATGCTGTTTTTGAATTCATCAAATATGAAAATTCTGGATCCTGTTCTGGTTGGATTTGTGTCAGGACCGATCCAATAGACTCTAGTTTCAGGATTTGAACAATATTAGTCTGCTGGATAATTCCTCTAACCAAATAGCTGAACTCTTCTAGATTTACTTTCCATCCATTTACGTCATATCTTCACAAATGATCACACGATTAGAGATCAAATATTATCTTGAGTTGTAATTCAAGATATCAATCTAAAGAATTTGTCAGAGCTTCGGTTGTAGTTAATCAACCTTCAATATTCAGCAGTAAATTTTTTATGGAAATGAGAATAATTATAGTCTATAATTGAAATGAATTGATTAATCTTTTCATTAAGGCCACCAGCACATTATGAATATGAACTTGATATTGACATAGAAATGCATGATTTATTGAATGGTCAATTTGGTAAAACGTATGAAGCAGAATGGATATCAAGAGAAGAAAGACCAATTGTCTTAATTGTAATGGATAAAGAACCATCAGAATATGAAGCATTAGTTTATACAAACTTTAATCTTCATCATCATATTCTTTATACATTTGGATTTGTTGAAAACAATCGTGGATTAATTTTGTTATTGCAAGAAAGAGCACTTCATGGGAATCTTCAAGTATTGTTAAATAATCGACAATTTCAACCATTACCAATAGTACTCATTACAATCTTCTTGCAAATTGTGGAAGCTATGATTTATGTTATTAGCAAAGATATTGTACATGGTAACTTGTGTTGTGCCAATGTTCTTGTCTTTCAAATGCATCCTTCTGAATCAACAGAAAATTTATTTAAACTAACAAACTTTAGTTTGGCACATAAAAATGATCCATCCTTCGTTGATGATAGACGACTTCCTATTCCTGTACGATATTGTGCTCCAGAAATTCTTCGAAGTGCAGGCCGATCAAATTATTCTGAACTATCAGATGTTTATTCAATGGGTGTTTTGATGTGGGAAGCTTGTTCAAATGGAAAACTTCCATATGAATCCTTAAAAACTAATAGTGAAATTCGACAACGAAAATTGAATGGTGAAAAATTATCAAAGCCATTTATGTGCGATAGACAAATTTGGTCTATCATAGAAGATTGTTGGCATAATGAACCACAACTACGATATAATTTCAAAGATATGAAAAAACGTTTCTTCAATGTTCGTCGCGAGTAAGTAACAACTAGAACAAAGAATGTATAGGCAGTTAAATATTACAATAATAAATTAAGTTTATCTTCAAGAAGTTAAAATATAATTTCTATTTTCTAGTTCAATAGAAACTTCTCAATATGAACTAAATGTCAATGTCAAACAAAGACGTCCACTTAATGGTAATAATGGAAAGTTTTATGAAGCAGATTGGATTCCAAAGAAAGATCCACCAATTATTCTAATTGTTATGGATGAAGAAATAGCAGAACAAGAAGCTTCATTTTATATGAAATTTAATTCTCATTCTCATATTGTTCATACTTTTGGCTTTGTTAAAAATGATCTTAAATTAACCATGTTATTACAAGAGCGAGCACTTTATGGTGATCTGCAAACATTATTACAAAATGGAAAGTTTCAACCATCAGGCGAAGTACTCGTAGCAATCTTTTTACAGATCATTGATGCGATGATTTACATTACTAGTCAAGGAATTGTACATGGTGATTTGCGTTGTATCAATGTGCTTGTCTTTGAAATGAATTCATCTGACTCAAAAAGAAATCTTGTTAAATTAACTAATTTTCGTATGTCTTGTGAAAAGGATCAGTCAGTTTCAAACAAAAGAGTGCCTCAGAATCTAATGCAATATTGTGCACCAGAAATTCGTCGAAATCAAGATAGATCGAACTATTCTGAATTATCTGATGTTTATTCAATGGGTGTGTTAATGTGGCAAGCTTGTTCAAAAGGAGCCATTCCCAATGGAAGTCATACGAGTGATGATGATATTCAACAACGAAAATCGAATGAGGGTGAACTATCAAAACCGAAGGAATGTGATAGTCGACTATGGAGCGTCATAAAATATTGTTGGTATAATGAACCGAGTTTACGATTAAGCTTTGAACAATTGAAGATTCAACTTTTGAAAATTGATTTTAAGTAAGTGATTGAAGTACTTATTGATCAATCTTTGAACGAAGGAAAACGCTGTAGATTAAACTGAAATTTGCATCCATTCATTTAATTTACTTAAGTATTATCGTGTAATAGCCAATTTCCATATGTGCACATTTGAAATAGTGTACAAAAGAAAAATAATCGTAGTCATCACTCATTTGAACAATATTTGTTGAAATTGACGGATTTAAAAGTTTGTCTTAATTTTTCCAATAGGAGCTTTAAATTGAATCAAGCATTTCGAGATATTTTTGGAAGCAGTGATGAAAACTTTTGTTTGAATGAATTTTTAAGAATTAAACATTATAAAATGTGGTTAGTAAAATATGTTCGATATAGAAAAGATTCATTGGATCTAGTTCAGATAATAAAATATTTCATTTGTTTTAGAACTAGTTTCTCTTCTTAAATGATTATTAATATAATTTGAAATTTTGTTTATGACCTTCTGCAAAATATTATCTTTAATTTATTTAGTATTATCGATCGCATAAGTTGTCATCTCTGTAACAATGAGATTCCAGAGAATGAAATAGACAATCATCAGGTATAAATAATATCATTGAGATCATCATTATGTAGATTTTGTTTTTTGAAGAAATCATGTTTACCAAAGCATATTTCACCAGAGAAGTACGAAAAAAAATTTTTTAATGATTATCGTAATAATTTCTTTTAATTTTTTCGACAAGACGTGTTCATTTTACTCGATGTAATTATTGTGGTGAACGATGTCTTGGTAGTCAATTAGAAGAACATCAGGTATAAATACTATTGTCAACTTTTTTAACTGATATTTTGTTTTGTAGCAAGCATGCACATTAAAACCTCAGTATGTTAAATATTTTTCGTCTATGAACACTTATTTTTCACATATTTTTTCTAATATTTTTGTTTTTTTTGCTATACAGACCTATTCTTGGTGCTCGTTGTAATTATTGTGGCAACGAATATCAAAACAATGAAATAGTAGATCATCAGGTAGAGACAAAACTACTTTATATCTCACCATATATTTCTTTCGAAGAACTCTTGTCCATCGAGGGCTACTCCTCCTCTCAATTTTGAGTATGTCAACAATTACTTTCCACAGATTAATCATTATATTTGTGTTATATAGACCTCTTCGGTTCACTCGTTGTCGTTATTGTAATCAAGAATATCTGGATGCTGAAATAAAGGATCATTCGGTATGGATAAAATAATTCTTTTTATCATCGAATATATTTTTTTTCAAGAAATCCTGTCCATCAAGATCTGAACCTCCGGTGTCTCGGTCTCAGAAGTACGCAAAGAGTTGTCTATTAAAGACTGTAATTAAATTCAAAGTTATTTTTCGATATAGGCTTGTTCTTCAAAAAGATATCAGCAATCATCGTCGTCAATATCCAATACCTGAAATTAAAAAAAATGAGGTATGCAGATGAGATAATTGATTTCATCGATTTATATTTTATATTAAAGAGATCACGTTCACCAAAGTCGGAAACTGATACTCAGCAGTCTCTAAAGTATGCATACAGTTATTCTTTGATGATTACTATAACATTTTATACATTTTCTCGTACAGGTCTGTTCCTCATAGCAACTGCAAATATTGCCATGGTGAATATCCGTCAATTAATATTAATAATCATGAAGTACATAGGCAAAAGTATTTCTTTTATCAATCTATTCTTTTTTCTTTTGAAGCAATCATGTTCATCGAGACCTACATCACAACGTTCAAAGTATGCAAAGAGTTATTTTTTTTAAAACTATTATAATAATTACATGATTTGTTTTTACTTAGACCTGCTACTGTTTCATGCAGATATTGCAATGAAAATTTTTTATTGCACACCATAGAAGCACATGAGGTATAGGAAGCATAAGGAATTTTATTAATATTTATAATCTTTTGTAGAATACATGTCCATCGAAACCAAAGTATACATATAATCAGCTCCATTCACTAATGCTTTAATATGTTTATCGAATATTTTTGTTGTAGATCTTGTATGGATCGGTTAAGTTCATGGTTCTGTCATTGTTGCGCAACAGACTAGCTGTTTAAAGATAATTGTTTTCACATATGTTACAAAAATATTTACTGATGATCAGATACTTATTTTTTAGACTGGACTTTGTGAGAAGATTCGATTGAAACAAGACAAATGAATTTTATTTGATTGAATGCAGACAATTTTATCTTAAATAAATTTCTCTTTATATCACTATGATCTCTCGGTTTTTATAAAGAAATTGATAGATAATTGTTATTGTATTTAAAAGCTGAAAAACATTATGGAAAGAGAAATATGTTTTAACTTTTTAGAGTATGGAATTATTTTATTTAAAAAAATTTGCAATAATTACAAATCAATGTTTGTTTTCTAAAGAGTATTGTGGAATATGTCATTCAACATACATCTAGTGTGCGGTAGTATTTGAGATAATTATAAGATACATAATTCTATGTTACACTCAATATATTCATATGAAGTATCTCTTCTTGACTTAGACTTCTTTACAGTATGAGCAGATGGCCACTGGATTCCTGCTTCCAGGTTTCTAGCATTTTTCAGAGTTTCTCGACCGGAAACAGATCGTATTTCATGACCTGAAAAGGAATGAAAGCATCATAAAAAAGAAATAACGTCATCATGAAATGGAGAGCAAGAACTATTTCTCTCTCCTTCTCCTTGAAATCTATGCATTTGACAGAAAACGAAGACAGAAAATTTCGACGGTACTACTTCGCCCTTCTTCATAATACTTCTCTTTCGCGTGACCGAAAATCATATGGAGACGAAAGGATAAAGACAGAGACAAAACCAAACAGAAAGAATTCATGTTGATAAGAAAAAGAAGCAGCAATTCTTTTTTTTTGTCTCTCTCGAAGAGCAACTATATGTGCTAGGCAAATAGTGAAGAGCAAATAAAAGATTAGATGATAACGCTTTGCCCTCCTTCAAGGCATTTTCATTTGATGGTCATAAAAACTCATATTTAGGTAAGCGAGAAAAAGAAAATACTTCGACAAACAAGTAAAGAAGAAACCTTCTTATTGTGAAAAACGAAACGACAACTCCTTCTCTTTGGAAAAAGAAGCTGACGTTTACGTTCTGAAGAAAAAGTGAAGACAAAAAGAAACTTTAGGTTAGATTACTTTATGATTCTCCGTGAGATTTTCATTCGTACGTCATCGAACTTTATACAAAAGTAAGCTAGAAAATGTAAGCACTGAAGAAACAGAGGAAGGGAAATTCTATTTTTATGAAAATGAAGGCAACTACTCACTCTGTTTATGTGAACGATATTTACATGCTGTAGAAAAGGTGAGTATCTGGAGAGGTTTATATCACGATTCTGTTAGCAGTGTGTCTCGCGTTTTGATTTCATTTCTGTTGTAGTTCATAGGAGAGTGAGCGACAGAAAGAAAATACAGGAGGAAAACGAACAAAAAGAAATCCTGTTATTTTCAAAAAAGAAGAGGACAATCATTCTGGAAAGAACGAATTGATGACATATGAACAAACAATCGAGACATTAAAGAAATGATGAAGAAAGAGCTGTTTGGGCAAATGATTTTGATACTGGCTTTAGTTTATTGTCTTCATTTAGAAGGAACAATTGCGTAAAGAACTACGCTTTGAAATCCCGTCAAATCAAATAGGTTTCTCTGTAATCTATTTTGGATGAAAGGATTTCAAGATAGATAACTCATTGTTGAGATACCCAATAGCCATAGATCTTGATAGATGACCATGCTGGAAGCAACTACGTTTCTTCTTCGTTCCTTGTGCTTATTTACTCTCCTGTGCATAATTGAAAATGATTGTGAGAGATCGATGGTATGAGCTATGAATGGATAGATAGAGTTGCGGAGCTGTCAAGTGTAGTAGATCTCAATAATCTTTGTTATCGATAAACGAATGAAAAATTTTAATCCAAGCCTTTTTTAGATCTCACGGATGGCGTTCATTGAAATACATTAAAAGCTTCATATGATGGACAGTTTTCCGACTTCTGATATCATCAGATCATCGTTGAATCAAACAGGTCGAACAAGAATGAGAGGAATTCTTTCTTTGTGTTTGTGTCGTTGAAAATAACTTTTAAGATAAGCCATTGAAAAAATAGTATTTCATTGATCTTTGTCTCGAAAAACATCAGCTGATCACCATTGAAGATGAGAAACTAAAATGTATCTTTGAGCCTATTGTCTAAATAAATAAAATTAGGCAAATCAAAACAACAAGCAACTATCTTGAAGCGGAGAGAGTACCATGGAATTCAAGTCGGACAAAAGGCGTCGGTATATTGGCAATTAATCTATGGCAGTTTGACACTCAAACAGTCGAAAATCTTCTGATCACCATTCTACTGAGATATACCGATGGTAGTGCGAACAAACATGCAATAAGGACTTGCATTGATTTCATTCGTATTACGTTTTTGAAAAGAAGCCGTTCTTTGTTCATTTGTAATCAGCAATCACGACCTGAATATGAATGAGAGTAAGAAGCCGTTATCAGCGGAATTACTTTTTTCGCCATTTTAGTTGATTGATCAAGTGAAGATTGCATCCACACTATTGAATGAAATATGAATTTACCCTTTTCACATACTCTTTCGTCTTTATACAGGTCAGCTAGAACGCGTGATCACATTTTGTAGCTCATTAAAAAAATCAAAGAATGATCTCTTTTCTTAATAATGCAACACAAATGAGACGAATGAAACCGTGCTCATTCCAAAATGAGATCACTCAGGTATGAAATTGTACAATTGCTAGCCTCATCTGCAATGCTGCGCACAAAGAATTGAAAGTCCCTCATAATTTCTAATTTTTCAATCTAAATTCGCAGATGTTTTGCTAGAAAAAAGATGATCATCCTTTTTCGTATTAACATCAATCAATCTTATCGGGTATTACTGATTATCTCACTAACTGTAAAACAAGATAAGAAAGCATCGATAACAGCGAATATAGTAGGAATTCGTGACTAATCAACGATTCACACAACTCTCTGCATGCTCTGAAGAGTAGTATCTACTATAAAGAGGCTCAAGTTCATCCAAAACCACTGTGAATAACTGCGAAAAAGTGTTCATTGTACGGAGGTTTCACTATACACGGGCTCAATTTGAGTAAACACGTCTCCGCAAAACCACGAAGTGTCCCCTTTACAGAGGAATGGATTTGGGTAAATGTGGATTTTGGAGTGGATCTTCTTCTCATCCTCACCTATACATCCACATCCTAGTAAGATGATTGTGGTTGAGTTATTAAGATACAATCAAAACATATTGACGATTCTTCGACTCAACAGTTTCTTGTTTGGACTGACAATAATTTCTAGTTGGAAGATTCTAAACATGTTCGATATGGCTGATGCGATGATAAAACCGAAGTGCATGGAACAATGAGACATAAATGTAGAGCTATCGTTTGTGTTTCTGACCAAGAAATCAGTGCATATTTCTGTTCAGAATATGTAGGTATGGGTATGGATATCATGTGTGCTGGCAGATATTGGTATGGGAGTGACTGTGACTGTGAATGAGTATGTGAATTAGGATGTGTAGAGTGTGGGTGGAGAGGATCAATGTGGAGTGTGGTTGTGGATATTAGTGTTGTCAAATAGAAGAGCCACACTCACTCTCACACTCTCAAGGTCTTGTTTAATCACAACAGGAATTCATACCTATGGGTAAAGTGATGGACGCTCTTATCAAAGTTAGTTTTTATCCGAACTGAAATCCATATACGAACTTCAAATCGATCACGAATAGATAATGTTTGTAGACTTTGTTTTGTACTGGTTGTAGTTCTATTAATTTCTTTTGCTTGTATAAAAGAATCTTTAAACTTTCAGAAGTAGGAAACTAATCATATTAATAGAAGCAAAGGCAAAAAACAGTCGAATATGCACATACAAGAACTCTAAAAAGTCATACTCAATCTTCGGAGATGTGTTTTTAATTCTGTCGGTACAGCACATATTATTGGAATAAAACAGAGTAATTCTCTGTGAAAGGCAACGATATGTTTTCATCTTCTGTAGCAATATAACTCATACATTCGAGTTTAGTGAACATAAGTGAGTGTCACTACTGTCTAAGTATTGCGAGCGTGGCCTCTATTCATTGCACTCCGAATATGAATGGCTATAGTGTGACTCAAATTGTTTTTGAAAAGAACTCCATGACAAAAACACTATTTCTGCTTGTCTCAAAAGTGTTCTTTTTTCGAGAGCAAACATCTACAAAATTGACTTGAATGATTCATAATTAGTTGTGAAATAACGCGCACTTTTCTTTTTATCTCGACTACACCCTCATTTGCGCATACTAGCGTCCACCGCGACTGAGGGTGAGAAATCATGAGTAACATATGAGGTTTCTTTTCTTCAAAGCTGTTTCTTCTACCTGACAAACAAACTTCATCAAAAATATTTCTTTGATGACAGCGAATTTTGCTGATTGTTAACCGATTCACTTGACGGTACATTTTCAACATATTCATTTACTCAAATAAATTCAGAAAACGGTACGTTTTTATCTGGTAGATACGCTATTTTCTTCGAGCGACATTGTCGAGTAAAACATATCGATCTCGAGAAAAATCTTACAAATACGTAATTAGATAGTTTCCTCCAGATTAGATATCCACAAGTTCGCAAAGAGTTGAAAAAAGTATTACATTGTCAATTGGTGGGGTAGTATTTGTGTTCGCTTGCCCGATATTGACATGAAGAAGAGAAATTTGTTTTTTGAAGCTGAGTTGAAATTCAAGTCTCAATTAAACGCCCTCTTACGAAAAAATCATCATGGGGTGTGACGTCTCATAGAAATGAAATCAGTATGAGAAACCCCGTACAGAATCGAAAGAATCCATTTTCGAGCTTTGATGACTCACATCTCACATTACTCATTGCACATGTTCTCAACTTGTCGCTGCTTTTCGTTTTGAGTCAAATTCAATTTGTCTTGAATAAAGTAGAGTTCTCTTTCGTCAATGAAATATGTATATTACCATGTTTCTTCCGAGTTTTAGATTTCAATGGCATATCAACAAGCAACAGGACGAGCTACGCGAGCGATCAAGTGTGTAGTTGTTGGTGATGGTGCTGTCGGTAAGATGATCATTGTAGATAATCTAATCCGAAATTATACATCTTCGTCTCATACAGGAAAGACTTGTCTATTAGCCGCCTATGCGCAAAATAAATTTCTGGGTGAATATCGTCCAACGGTGAGTTGTTTGTCAATTTTCATGTGCCATTGACAGACATTTATTGCTGCGACTCGTTTTCAGATATTTGATAATTATGCTGTCACAGTAATGATCAATCAGGAACCTTATACTTTAAATTTATTTGATACAGCTGGTAAGTTATTTGGATAAATTTAGGATACAATTGACATATTTTTATCCTTGATTCTAGGACAAGAAGACTACGATCGTCTTCGCCTCTTGAGCTATCCTCAGACCAATGTATTCTTAGTGTGCTTTAATATCGCTCTACCTTCGTCGTTTGAAAATGTTCGCACAAAGGTTTGTTTCATTTTTCGAATAAATACCTCAGTCAATGTTGTTCGATCATTTCATGATTACACATTGATAGTGGATGCCGGAAATAACTCATCATTGTCCTCATACTCAATTTGTACTTGTCGGAACACAAATCGATCTTCGAGATGATCCGAAAACGATTACCTCGTTGAAACGGTCCCATGGAAATTTGATTTCATTCAAACAAGGCGAAAAACTGGCTCGTGAACTCAAAGCAGTAAAATATGTTGAATGCAGTGCATTGACACAAGTAAATTGATTGATCGAAATTGATTTTCTTCTTCGATTGACCTTATTTCACTTCTAGAGAGGTGTCAAGGAAGTCTTTGATGAAGCAATTATTGCCACCCTTGTAAAGCCAAAAACATTGGGAAAACGATCATGCATCATCTTGTGAAGAAAAAGGCAAATATGGAAAACTTAATCCATCGACAGACAAAAAACTCATTTAAATACAATTGTTTTTACAGATCCAATGTCTTTGCATACTTTTTCATATGTACGATAAAAAATCAAGAAAAGATTCCAGAAATACTTCAGTTATATTTGAAATAATAGATTATTCGCACACCAAATGTCTTGAATTGACCGAGAATGAGAATCTTTTTCTTTTCTCGATAGTTCTATTGATCCCATCTGACAAAAAATAGATAATTGATGATTTCATACAAGCAGACAAGATCTTCTGAAAACGTGTTTAAATGTCCTAATCGTAGTTCCCATTTGAGCGTTTTCATATCCATTTAGAAAAAACCCAAGCCAGCTACTTTCATCATAAAAAGTGCGTGAACATGCTTAAAAAGGAAACGTGTGCATCTGAAAAATGTGCAAAAAGTTTTATCATAATGTTTTTGATAGGGTATTTGCAAAAGATACGAACATCTCCCTCGATCGGGAACTTATACTATCAGTAGATCAAGCTGGTCAAACTGATTCTACGAGCATTCACGAACAGTCAAAATGGTTGAACATAAAAGCGATTTCTGATACACAGTTTTTCTCAACCTACAAACATTCACGAATATTTATATCTTCTACCAGTCAGTAGCTTGACTCAACTTACGTACATATCCACAATATTAAGTTTTTATATGCTAGCCTAAGGAAAATAGAAGGAATACACTTCCTCAATTTTAAGCCTTATGATTGAATTTTGCAAATCAGCCATGCGACGTAAGCCATGACCAGACTCGCTCAATTGATGATGAAAATCGTCGTTTTCAAACGAAGTTTTCTTCCAAGAAATTGAATAGTTTGAGGACTGAGTTTAAAAAGTTGGGAGACTCATTTAAGATGTACAATTTCTAGGTAAAATCAGTCTGGGCCGTCAAAAAACTGTCCAGAAAAACCATGACGTTTGGGATCCCAAATGTGGCCATTAACGGTTTAGGGATTGGTACGCTTAAAATTCCAATGAAGGTGTGGATATAAGGCTCTTCTTTACGAACGTCCACTCACTCACGTTCTCACGTTTTCCATGAAGTTGTACACCCTAGATGAGCCTTCCAACTTTTAAACTGAGCCCTTAAACTACTCTATTTCTTGGGAGAAAACCTTGTCTGAAAAACAAAATTTCCATCAAGAACCCATTTTTGAGACGGACCTACTGACTGAAAGGAAGGGTGTGCACGATTGGAATTTCTAATGAATATACATCTCCACAAACTCTAGCGCCATTGGAAATTTTAGAGCTCTATCTTATTTAAATCACGAGTTATGAAGTAACAAAATTGCTTAAAATGTGGATTTTCGCCTATTTTGGATGAGTTATAAAAGTTATAGGTCCAATATTTCTAGTTAAAAATTTTATCCTAAGTAGAACTTGTAGAAATAAACGCTCATTTTTAGAAATTTTCATAAAACATGCATAAAAAACCGAGGATTCAATATTTTTCAAAACAGCTTGCATTAAAATTCATACAACTCTTCCTTCTACA
Organism: Rotaria sordida; assembly: GCA_905250125.1. Taxonomy (NCBI): domain Eukaryota; kingdom Metazoa; phylum Rotifera; class Eurotatoria; order Philodinida; family Philodinidae; genus Rotaria; species Rotaria sordida. The sequence goes on from CAJNOL010000854.1 coordinate 54,288, forward strand.
ATAATATCTTAAATTGAGCAATATCTGATGGCCTTAATTGAGTAGGTTCAGTGATGACTTGCGTGATATGACTGATATGCAAAATTCAATAATATGGCTCAGAATTGGGAAAACACATGCCTTGTATTTTTCTTAGGCTAGCATAGAAAAGCTTAATATTTTTAGTATACGTCTAAGCTGAATCGGCTTACTCAATGGCAAAAGATATGGGTGTCCGTGGATATTTGTAGATCGAGAAAAACAGTGTGTATTAGAAATTACTTTCATGAAGTAAAAGGATGATCAAGAAATGTGTCCCAAATTAGATAGAATAAAACAATCTCTCTGTGATTAGCAACAGCAGCTACATCGTGTTTCACATTATAATCTTACAGGGATTGCGCCAGCATCTTTATTTTTTTAATTGAATCGCATGGCAATCGATAGAGCTCAGGTTGCTCTATAATAATGCTAAAGATATTACATTTCTCTTTATACTCAATATAGAATCAAAAAAGTTCAAATACTATATTTTTTGACAATGCATACAGTTTTGTTTTTCTGCTACTTTGACCTAACGTTCATGTCAAAAGATGATTGTTAACAATATAATAACTTCATTTTATAATCTATTCAATTCTGTATCACATCATATATTATATATCATCCTGAAATTTTCTAAAGTGAAGAGAGTCAGGCTGAAACGCTAGGTTCTAACATCACATTTAGTTATTGGCATCAAATTGAGTATTATAATTTCTTATATTTCGAAGTTTTCTTCGTTTTTAATTTCAACCAAAAATAAAATATGATATTTTAGTTTTCGTCAGTCATTATAATTACTACATGTAAAGTAAATTTGCTTGGCTGAATCACTGTTTTATATTGAAAAGCCAATCATATAGTGACTAACAATATGGAAACCGATGTATTTTATGGGGTGTTTAAGCTGTTTCACCATAAGAATTTTTTTCTTAATCTATATAGAGGAAATTCACTTTGCTGCCCAGAGCGATAGTTTTACTATTACTCTTCAAGCTACTCAGTCGGAAATATTGACCTAGTTCTACTTTTTTGCTATTATCGTAGTTAACTTTATCACCTATTTGACAGTATGAATGGCGAATATACGTGTGGGTGAATGAGTAGCAGTAAGACTCACACTCACCATTCACACAGCTACACTTTTCTTTCGATGCCTAAACATGCTGTAATATTATTGTACTTATTAAAAAGGTTCTCTCCCATGCAACTATCTATGAATAATAGATGATCTCTGCATATTGTCGGTCTTTCCTAAGAGAAACTATCCTTTTGTCATCTGGAAAATGCTCACTTGATCGAGGTAAAGTTTGTACTTCCATTAAAAGCAAAGATGTATCTACTAATGGGTTGAATGTTAGCAGGAAATATTTGACAACATCCTACTCAATGAGATGAACGGTCACCGCGTACAGATTGATCGAATATGACGATCAGCCTATTAGTCAACAGAGAGCGGAATAAAACAAGCCACATAACATATTTCCCTGATTTTTAACGACATTTTCTCCTTATTCAAAGGTGAGCGAGACTGAAAAGTAGACCCGTACCCATTCATGCTTTTCTTTGTTTTTTTTCTTACTTCTCTTCGACTTGAACTTATCCAATGTCGAACATGAATAATCAATATGATTACCAAATGAGATCATGCTTTGATCTCAATGGCAAGCATTGTATGTTAAACAGTGCAAGCGAAGAACGTCGGTGCTTTTTTAGCTAACAGCTGAATAATAGAAACAAAAACAACTGTCCGAATGACGATCAGCATTGTGAAATGCAAAAAAAAGTTGAACACATTAGCTTTTTCTTCAAGAAAAACAAAATACGAAATTCGGTCTAATATCAATAAAAATGAATGAAACCTCCAGAAGCTCTCTCATTCATTCAGTCCATCCTGGTTTGAATGAGCGAGAAGGAAAAAAAAGATCAACAAAAAGTCGGGAAGAAGACTCCTTTGAGATACAGAAATATTTCTTTGAAGACAAGTTTCGAATGCAATGGTTACATTTCTTTCTAATCGAAGTTAGTATTCAATCACCGACCAATAAACTCCGTCTGAAAAGACAAACACGAATTAGACAAGAGGAGAATGGAAAATTCATCCCAATCGTTTACTGTCGAGTCTTCAATATCGATTACGACTTCATTGATCATCGGATGATTTCGCTTCCAAGCTGAAATATTTCATTTGACTTGCATTAGGTCGTTCGAAAAGTTTAATTTTCAAATAAATCCACAATTTTTATCGGTATTTTGTCTTTCGACCGTAGAATCTTAATATTCAATTCGAATAAGCAATGCCGACCAATCTTCGTGGAAGAATCTGATCGATTGACACTTTATTTATTTGAATTCTTCTATTCAAAGTAATATACTATTGAAGAAGGAAGCATGAATTCTATCAAATAAGTTATTACCCATATGATTTTCAAGTGAGCTTGATTTAGGGATCAACTGTCCTCTATCCGTAGATTTTATTATTTTAACTATTTAAAAGAAGCCTAGAGTGTGTTTTCCACATGAAGTTCTCATTTATATTAACGTATGAAATCTTTTACATTATCCATCAAATATACTTTCACGATTAAAAGAATAATACAAAGTTATTTCTCTTGTCAGATTCATGACAATTTTTTGTATGCAATGGATGAACACTTGTCAAACGACCTAGTAAACAAAGTGGAAAAATTGGTTTGACGATTATTTTGAGATGTTCAATGATTTCAATGGTTTCCAATAACGGAAACCGATTGTGAGAAATTTCAAAGGTTTCAAGTGGCTGCAGTTAGACTTTTCCACCTTTTCATTACGTGAACTTCGTCATCCAACGTATCATGATATTTCTGAGAGTAGTATGCCAATCAACATTCGTAAGAATCGTTCCTTCGTCAACTTAGAAAATGCAATCTACCGGTTTGCTAGTTAACCATAACCACTGACAGAATCTTTATGTATTCATAATCATGCGCGTTTTCTATTTCTTTCTACCCATCTTTGAAATTCTAGGAATATTTACAATTGTGCAATCTATAAATGGAGTCCAACACTATGAGCATGTCAAGTGTACCGAATAGATACTATTCAAAGTCAAATAGTCTCGTACTTTGTTATGCTCGTTTTAAAACCAGAAGTAGATCTATGCATAAAAATGGGAAGAATGATGAAACTTAAGATTAAGTTATAAATCGATCGAAATGCCGAACTAAATTCGGTGTACTTTTTTCTGCTGATTCAAAATAACGATTAATAGACAAAAGCCTTATTATAAAGTCATTAGATAAATCATACCATTATATAGAAATTTTTATTTGCTGTTTTATTGAACAAAAGACTAGTTAGAAGAATATTTCAAATATAGTCGACTAAAATCGATTGTTTTCCCTCGTTGGTCTCACGCTATTGTCACGGATTGATAAAAAACGTTTTGCTTTGTTCAGGTATTCCATAAGACTTTGTCGTAGATTTGGCGTAATCCAGAAGAGAACAATGAGCATAGGACATAAGGCGATATTCACCACTAAAAGAAAAACGCGCATCCACTTGGGTAGTAAAAGATCGGGACGAATTATAATGAGTATTATAAAAACAAGCGGCGATATGCCGACAAGAGCCAGTTGAGAATTCAGCAATACTATACGTTTGACCATTTTCAAGTCGCGGTACATTTGTCGCTCCTGATTGGCATGGACTCTCGATGAAGCTTGACGTACGTAAGTTACTAAACGGCGATAGAGAATTATAAGAGTAATATCCGATAAAAAGAATGCTAGTGCACCCATGTAAAGTAGCATGCCAGGTTGTGATAATGTGACAAAACATAGATTATCTGAACTAAGTTTTGGCATGTTGTCTGTTAGATAAACAGGCAAACAGAAAATGAAATCAAATATCCATTGAATAAGAACAATAGATACCTTACGACTGTAAGTATCAAGGAATTTCATTCTCTTAATCTTAGCATATTTTTCTATTGCTTGTAGAATGAACGAATGATGAATGGCAGCCGCCGTTAAATGATGAATATAAGCACGTAATGAACAAAGAGAGTCCATATGTGGTACTAGCTGTTGGTCCCCGAACATCATGTAGATGGCTACCGCAGTATTATCACAAGAAAAAAGAAAAACAACTAGAGCAGTGTTGCAAGCTAGTAGAGTAGGAAAATTGAAGCATCGATTTCGACAGATTATAGCAATAGTAAGGAAAGTAAATGCTAGAAGAGAATTAAAGCAACCAACGAATATATATATTCGATTGATAATAGAGAAAAAGTTCATCTTGCTACCAATTCAAACTTTGGCTATTAATTATAGTCGAGTGAATGAAATACTATTTACTTGGTGATAAATGTGAAATAGTTCAAATCCAGTTATTGCTAAGTAAACAATATTTGTAGAACTCACTATGCCATTTGTAGGGCAATAGTTTTGTGTAGATCGATCTAAAAAGAAAAGTCCACGGCATTGGTAACAAATATGTGGCTGTCTTGCATCTATATCACAAATGAGTAGCTGCTATTGAAAGTAGAAAAAAAAGTTAGATAGAACTAAAGAATTCTGTTCATGAAGAAATGATTCGTTCATTTTGAAGAAACTGCAATAGACAATCTCTATTACATGAAAATGATTCAGATATTTCATGGTAAGTACACTTCAAAACATTAACTCTGACAAATAAGTACAACAAAAGATCGCAGCAAAAGATGGGAAGACGAAATGTCGTGTTCCAAGAACAGCAATCGTTTTATATGAACGACATTTGAAACACTATCTTGAAGAGAAACAGAGAAATGTATGAATTCAAAAAAAAAGTGACAGCAACATTACCGCTTCGTTGAACTTTAAATACTGTTGACAACTCATAGTCCAACGAACAAATGAAAATTATACAAATGACAAGATATGATAATAATCTAAATCCGTAAAATTGTGACAGTTGTATGTTACTTTGCAGAAAATACGTCATGACAGAAGAAATAGCATCAAGAGAAGTTCATAAAACACCACTGTGTAGAAAATCAGGCATTTGCGAAAGTTATTATGAATCATAAATACATGACTCTCTCATGAAGTGTTTGAACTTTTCCAGGTATTATCTTCGACAGAAAATGATCTCTAATCTTAGTGAGGCGAAGAATAATGTTAGACCTTTACTTCCTTTATTTTATTATTCTCCTCCTCTCTTTTAAAAAACAAACAAGTGAATGAATCAAAACAAAAAAGCAGCACACAATGTGATTCTCTCTCTTTCTCTTCTTCTTCCATGATATACCTTCTTGTTTATTTTCAGAACAAAGAGATACCATGAAGCAACGAGAAGGAATGCCATTAACAAGAGCTGTAATATTATAGAGAGAGTCGTCTTGTGTCAGGAGGTGCCTCTCCTGATATAACAAATCATTTTACACTTTCTCATGATAAGTTTATGGTAGAACGGTAAAAACTACTTTTTTGAAGCATTTATTGTATCATCAGAGAAAAAAACGATGTCTCTTATTCTACTAGGTTCTAAGTACTTATAGAACTAGAAAAGCAAGAAAATTTTCTTTTCAGAAAAAGTGTAATCTCCTGTGCGAAGCGATCATTCTAAATCTAGCGTGAATCGAAAGTAGTATAGACGAGTAGATTTCATTCTCTGAATCATGAATAGGTCAATTGTTCCCGTGTTTAATTTGCAGTTGGTGGATAGAGCCACGTTTTCAAATCAGTTTGTCGAGCCAAGAATTCGATGACGTATGCAGCTGCTTGAACCATCTTTTCGTAGCCAGCAACATTGATATTCTGAACAGAATCACATGCCTTATGATAACAAGGATCTTGACTGACGTCGGCAGTACCGCCTTGACCTTGTCCAAGGAGTGTATCATAGCGATCACGTTGTTCTTGCGTTTTGAAATCGTCTGCTCCCGAAAAAAGTCCAGCTGCGACTATTCCCGCTGTCAAAAACGGTGCATAGTCACTTAGACCGTTGAACGGTGTGTAATCCCAGGGCAGCTTTTGTCGAATGAACCAATCGCGAAACAATGCAGATACTTTGTTGCTACCGGGAATGGCCGAGCGCGAAGTTGTAGTATTATCAACTGTACTTCCATCATAAATACCAAATATATAATTAGGTGATGCCAGCATGTCAAAATTGAGATTGATCAAATAGTCAGTGATACGTTCACCGATAATAGTCGAATTTTGAGCTTGTGCTACATGATAGGCTGAACCAAGAAGACCAAGTTCTTCAGCACCCCACCAACAGAATCGGATACGGTAGGCGTATTTAGCATAATTTGTCATTTGAAAGAGACGTGCTAGTGTGACCGCTAAAGCGAGACTAGCTGCACTACCACTACCTATAGACAGAAAAAGAGAAAAGTTGAATTTAATTGAAACACAAATATTTATGAATGTTAAAGTATATAACGCGAAAACTGGACTCTTCCTATCCCACATCGATCGTAAGAGACAAGCTGACAAGCCGTTATGGATTTTCAGACTTTCCAAATAATGGTATTATGGATTTTTGAACCTCTGATTTCTGAATTTCCAAGAAATTTTGCCGGTTTGTAATTGATTGAAATCTGGAAGACAAAAAGTCAATTTTTCTCTCGTGGTACAATATATTAGCCCCATTTACAGACTGCCAGAGGCACATGTAGATGATGTTCTCCTGATTTTGTGATGAATCGCGATAAAAATAACTAGTATTTTCATATCCATATGAAACGGTTTCATTGTAATTCAAATTTTAATCCTATAATAGATTGCGCTGAAGGCGTTTTTCACTATGTTCAAGTGTGTACAGTTTTGAAAATAATCGACAAATATCACTTTTCCTGTATCTACACGAAAGATTCAAATGCTTCAGCATATCTTATATTTAAAGTCGTGTTAATTGATGTCTTTTGCTAATCAAATAAGAAAAACGTTCAAGAATGGAAAAGAAAACAAATACAGAGGTTGATTAATTTCTATTTTCTTTTCTTAAAGATAGTTTAATGTCTAACCGATTTTTTACTACGATTTTGAGCTTTTAACAAAATATTTATCTCCTCTCTCTTACTCTCTTTTTCATTCTTTTACCTATCAGTATCATTGAACGTATGAAAAACAATCAACATATTTTTTAAAGTAACTTCTGATTAAGTTCGAAAAATGAACAAGAACTCCTTCACTCAAGTACAGTTAACATAACGAAAGCTGAACGATGATGATAACAAGGAACATGAATGGAATACTTTTTTGGTAAAACTTGCCAGTTTCATTAACGGTTATTGTGATAGCCAGTAGGGTCTTTTGATCCATATTTTACTTTTAAAATTTTCGAAAATGAATGGAATCAAATTATTGGTCTTATAATAATTTTTGGCATCTTCATTAGTTAAAAATTATTAAACAAGATCGAGAAGACTCATCGTATTTGTTAGGAGTGGTGACTTCTATAGAAATACCCGAAAGAAATCAGAATGTAGGTGTTCATTTTCTCCATACTAACCCATCACTCTAGGCAACTTAATGCATCAGTATGTTATCTTACCATTATCATTAATTCCTGGTCCAGCTGTCACACTGTCACTATGACTTCCGACCACAATTGTCTGAGTTACATCTCCAGTTGGTGTATCAGCACAAATGTTACCAACGGGAAACGTACCATTGTTCATAACGTCGATATTTATACGAACGCTGGCATTCGTCGATGGATTACGAGCTGCATCAGCAAGGGATAGACCCAGATAATAGGAGAGAAATAATGCTGGTAGTTCATTTGTCTGAAGGAGACTGAAGATAATTGGTTGTGGGAATGTAGCATCATTGTAAAATAGAAGTGCAGCTGGATGATACTTTGTGGCAATGATACTTTTCTCAGCAAAATTACAATCACCTCCTTGAACGAGTGCTACATGACCGGTTGATGTTGGACTTGCTGCGAGCCAATCAGCATCCGAACAACCGTAATTGGGAATAGCAGTGAGTGGTACAAAGTCGGGAAAATTGAACGACGTTGAGTACGGAACATGAACGAATTCAGCAACCGATAAATTGGTTGAATAAGTGTGATTTTTGATAATTCCATCAACCGACGAAAGTAAGATTGGATTCCGAACAAGCGCAAAATTTTTGACTGCGAAAAAAGTCTTTCTTACTTTGTAATTTGTATTAGTTGACAGATAATCTGTGATGTAGTCGAGTGTTTGATTGAAGCCATACGTGTTAACAGCTCGAGTTCTATTATTAACAGTAGCAAGGCGCTGCAATTCATGCAGATGCACCATGACTTCATCGATACGTATTGATTCTGCATATGTAGAATCGAGAGACAGTTTGTTATCATTGCTCGCGGGCTTGAGTCGCTTATTGACGACAGCAAATGTTACTGACACAAGAGCGATATTAACAAGTGAAAAGAGTAAACCAATCGAGACGAAACAAAGAAGGTTTCTAACTCTTTTACTTGTTCGTAGTATAGCACGATCCTCATCGTTAACTAACAGTGCGTCTTGCATATTGTTGTGTATACCGTTCGTGAAAGAGAGAGATTTGAGTTGTGCTTGTGCTGATTCAACAAAACTATATGTCATTGTTGACAGTGATAGCGCACAAGATACAAAATAAGAGATAAGCACATGTTGATTTCCTTCTGAAGAGTTTCACTATCCTCAGTTGTATTAGGAGTGTCATATCACTATCTAAATTTCGCCCATGTAATCATGAAACGCATTTTAGACACGTCGAAACGCGTTTTTATTGCATATTACGGCGTTTAAACGCAACTCAAATTGAAATGGGCTATAAACACGTTGAAATGTGTCGATCGTAAATTGTTCAAAACGTGTTTCACACAATCCGCGTATAGTCGAATAAGTTTCTTGAATAAGACGTATCCAAACGAGTTCGTATTCGCTATGAAACGCGTTCGAATACGAATTCTTTGGTTTTACATCTGACTGCCTTTATAACTGCAGACAATGTTCAGCTGAAAGTAATGAGACGCTTTTGATCGAAGACATGCAATTGCATGTCCTTATTGTATATGGTATTTGATGTTCTTGACTTCCAGCTACGCATTTGAATGTCATTCGTCACTCCTCATTACATTACTAAGATGCATTTGAGTACGTTTCTCACTTCGATTGCGTTCGTTGTCATCGGCAATGCAAGTTATTTTATCGAAATAAATACAAGTAGACCTTAATAGGAAATTCGACTATGTACATATCGTTCAAAAACAGTATTAAAATCCTCTTATAATTTATTTAGAAGATACAGTCTGTGAAGCTGTATACTGTTTGTCATTTTAAAATGTAATTTACTATAGTCCAAACAATCAAAAGTAGGAGTTGGAATTTTACTTTTTTTCAATTTCATCATGCTGTGTTGTCTTGTTTTTATATACTATGGACTAATGTGGATCGGTCAAATATTTACTATTGATGCCAGTAAACGGTTTAATACTAATATTGAAACCGGATGAATAATAGCTAAGGACTACTCTACACAAATAGCAGTAAAGTTAAAGCCGGAATTTTCTATTATGTATCAGTACATAAATATTACAATATGATCTTCTGTTAGATTTCTCTTTTTATATTATTATTAATACATTAGAAAGTTTCCTAGAGAGTCGCAACAGTCTGAAGAATTCGAAAGGATTCTTTAGAATTAAAAAGGCACAGTAATAATTTTTGCTTCAGTCTTAATTGGTTTTCAACTAATAATCCTGAAAAAACTAGGCACATTTCCAATTAAATGTATTGATTAAAGGTACAAGTTCTTGATTACATAAGTAATTAAGGTGATCTCGTATTATGTTCGAGGTATGACATCTTCATTGATCTCTCGATTATCACAGAAGAGATTTAGATAATAATCGTTTGAATTAAGAAAGAACAAATTCACATAAAAATGACGTACATTTAGTTATCTCTAATCAAATTAAAAAAAAATACTTCTTTTTCGATTCGGTTTAAATTTTGAAAAAATCGAATTGAGTCCAATTCGTCTTCATTGTGGCCACACAAGTGATAATACAGTAAACACAATCTTTCATGAATTGAGCCTCTAAAATAGAAATGTACCAAAACTTAGTCATAATGTTGGAAAAAAGCTCTCACAAACGATGGTTTGTATTCCATTCATGATTTGTCTGCTTTCCTTAATACAACAGTTGTCAATGTTATTATGTGATGGTTGTCAATCTAATGAAAACTTGTTTTTTGACATTGAATGTATAAAAGAAGGTCTGCCTATGAAGAGTATAAGAACGCCAAATGTTAGAGACAATCACCCTTTGAAGCACAATTAAAAATTAGCTGTTGATCAAGATTTTACTTAGATATAACAATTCAAACGATTGCTTGATGAGGTTCGTTGAAGACGAATTGAATTTATCGAACTAGATTGATTCGTGTTTACTATTTGTATCTTTCTTTCTTTCTCTCTATTAGGACACTTCAAATAATCCACGAATGCAAATTGAGATTGTTAGAGGTTTTATGTGATCATGTATGGATAAAGAGAAAAGTCTTGTAAACTGTGCTCGAAGGGCTTTTTTCACGAGATTTTGAAGAAAATAACTGAAAAATTACTTCAAGATTTTTGTAGCAAAACCGTTCATGTTAATCCTATTTAGAAATTCTCTTTTTCAATGCTGAATTGTTCCAAAATGTCAACCTATAATGTTTAACATTAGCTAACACTTTAATACTTTTTTAAAAATATCTCAAAAATAAAGAATCTAGCTAAAAATCAAGTTTTAATATGATAAATTAAGTCAATGAACACTTCATTCACCACGTTTAATATTGTTAGATATCGATGGAGCACTCCAATTGAATACTGACAAAATAAAAAATTTCAACTAAAGTATTTGACAGTTCATATATAGTAGTATTACTATCTAAAACATAATGATAATATCTAACTGCTTCAACATTTCTCAACAGTTATGAAAAAATTATTTTTTATTGAAAAATAAACATAGCATTTGTAAATAACACCCAGAAATATGTCAGAAACTCGCTATCTCACTAACAAATGTTTTTGCATTAAAATTTGATCTCTACGGTGCCTTGACCTTTTTCTTTCCACTTTACACTATGAGTAAAATTTTAAATGAAAACATTTTAAGATGAAATATTCGATTTGTTGCGTCTTTCTGAGTACTCATTCCGCAGACGATGTTTATTTTCAATTAAGACCTCTCCCCACTCCCTCAAAAACCGATTTTGTGCCAGATATATTCAAATCGTCTGAAATTTGAAGGATATATCAGAGCTGTAGTCGAAAGGCTATGGTAAAACTTTCAGCTCTATCCCTTGATGTTTTTGGGAGATATTCACCAAACAACAATCAAAAATAGCGAATGCAGTAACTCAAATTTCTCTGTCCAGGCTCATTTTATGTATTCAATTTTTTTTATTAGAAAGAAAATGTCAGGATGCAGGACATCATCGAGTTCTTTTTCTGAAATTCTCACTTTTTAATGGGAGAAAACGAACGAAAAGTTCAATGTCTCAAAAAACTCTCGAAAAATAGCGCTCTAATTACAAGAGTATTCTTATATATAATAGTAACGAAGTTTAATTCAAAAAAGGGACTCTGTCATGTCCTGCATCATGATATAGTCTTTCAAACAAAAAACAAAAAGTTATTGGGTACAATGAAGCTCCTTCGAGAATTCTGGGATGCTGAAGCAAAAAAATATACACCGAGAATAAACGAAAAAGATTTTCTGTTTTTTCTAAAAATAGTATGTTTTTCAAGGGGGTAATGACAGAAATCGTAAAAAGTTTTGATAAAAAAAGAGGTGCCGAATAAAACGTTTTATGGTTTATGAGCGATCAGACCACAGATTATCTTTCCATACATTTATCTTAATTTCGATCTTTCTGACGAAAAGTGACTTTTTTCGAGGGGGAAGGGCTCAAAAATCAAATTTTCAATCACTAAAAACTCACAGCATGATCTTAATTTGTGGATATATTGTCAACACTAAGGAAGGAAAGAGGTTTCTCACGTCGGTAAAGGTTAAATGTTTTCCAAAAATGACACATAACTTTTCTTTTGAACTTAGAATGAGTGAAATGAAAAATAACACATCGAATCTAAAATGATTCGAAGCTTTTGTGAGATTTATCAGTTTTTTTTTCAAGGAAGAAGTTGTCCAAGCATTCATGCATTTTTTATCATACTGTATTGAAACAATCTTAAGTCTATATTTCTGGATGCAGTTTTGCATATTACGTAAGTCTGAATATTACCTTTTCAAGCTTCGAGAACAGACCAAATATTCAGCAATAGTTAGTTTTATTAAAAAATTGAGTAAACTTTCTTCAAAGAAAAAATACACAATCCTTCATGAAATGTTGAACGGTTTTTTTTGTGTAAAATGTCTTTCAAAGAAAAGTTTGAACATTGTTTCATATATACATTCTTATAGAGCACAATGAACTCTATCTCAGTATCTAAAAACATTGAAGAAAAAATTCTGCTCGATTTTTAAATAATAGCCGCATTTAGAAAAATACAGATAATTACAAAATAGAACTTGTCAACTAACAAAAAATTTCACTTTCTTTTTTTAAAAATAAGTTACTAATTGAGAATCAGTTTCATTCCGAGCATGTTCTTTAATAATTTGTTCACAATTATTGTTCTTAGTCGGTAATTTATCTGGATTTTGCACATTGTTAATTGTAGGATCAAGTTCTTCATCGTGAAGTAATACTGGATTACATGCCATAGAACCTTTTGGAATAAGTGTAGAAATTAATACGATTGCTGAAATAACTGTCATTTGTATAGCAACAGTATTAACAAATGCTGGTCGTATTGATCCAGTTGAATTATCAATACGATCTATATAAAGTCCAAGAAGTGGATTTAAAATTGCATAAATAATTATATAAGATGAATAAAGAAATGATGCAACAGCACCTAAAGCGGAAATATTTTTATGTTTTGATTCTAAATTACTTAAAGATGATTGAATAAATGAATTAAGTCCAATATCATCAACAGATGATCCAAATCCAATAGGAATGTATGTTGCAGCAATAATCCATGCATATTTAACATCATTAACAGGTGGATAATAATATGGAATATACCAAACAAGAAGTAATATAAAAGCATCTAATCTTGACCATGGAAGAGGAGTTTTAATAAAATTTCCAAAAATAAATATAAATACAGCACCAAGTAATTCACCAAAATTTGAAGCACCAACAATAACTTGTGACCATTCAGATTGTTCAAGATAACGTGTAGCTATTTGTGGTGCAATACCATTTTCAAGATATCGATGTGCATAAAGTGTTAATGCATAACAACTCCATAACCAAATAAATTTTCGATGTGTAAAAACTATTTTTGCTCCAATAAAAAATGATTGAATAAAAATAATAAATCCGTTAAGAATTGATTTCAAATAATTTGATTCAGAATTTTTGTCGATTCGAATGTTTTCATCACTAAAATTATTATTATTATTATTATTGTTTGCTAATCCAAGAGAACTAATAAAAAGCCAAACAATAGCAGCTGCTGTAAAAAGTATTGGTGTAATTATAAATGAATAATTATTTCCAAGATGAGGAATTAAACCAAGACCAGTTGCAAATGCTCCACTAACGCCTGCTATTTCATAAAAAATATGAACAACTGCATCCATTTTTTGTAATTTTTCACCATCATCACCAACAATATCTCTTGGTATAATTCGTCGAATTAATTCAACCATTCCAAAAGCTATACCAGTAATACAATAGATTGGTATTATTCCATTTGTATTATATTTACCGTAATATCTATAATCATGTTCATTTATTTGTACAAAATCTTTTGGTTTTATATGACCACCAGTTGCAGTATCAACAATCATAAGTATGGCACTGAAGATTGCAAAAATAAAAATTGATATTGAAAGAACAGTACGTGTTGGCCAACGTCTTGTAAGTGGTGCAACTAGAATAGAACCAATACATTGAGATGCTTGATTAAGACCAGAAAGTAATCCAACTCTTTCAAATGTATGTGCAGTTGAATTTCTATTAAATGCTTCTTGATCATAACGATTTGTTGCAAGAGTAACAATCGATCCATTATATGCTTCTACACCAAATTTATAAAGCATGATACCAACGATATAAATAATAATATTTCGTTTTTCTTGAGATGAATAAAGTTTCCATATACGAGATATTCCAGATTTTCCAGAAGACATTTGTTTATACTAAAAATAGATAAGTTCTAGAATAAGAAAAATCTTTCGAAGTATGAAAGAGTATCTTTCGTTTTTATTAATATTTTGATTGTATTCATTCCTTAGATTTGAACCTATTTTGTATTAAAAATAAAGTCTGGTAGCTTAGATTATTTTTTTTTTCTTGTTAGTTACTTAGAAAAATAAATGAAATACATAATTGAGAAAAAAAGATATCGAAGAACGTAAAATGACGATTGATTTAATGTTGTTATTCTGTCTTTTTCTTTATTGAAGTGTATTTATGTGTGTTGATTATCTCTGCTATATTTATCTCTCTCACTTAAGAATACAAGATTGATAAGTGCTTTAATCCAATCCGAATATCAAAGAAAAACGATTAGATTCTGTCATGAAATATACATGATGAAATAAAATAAATGAATTTCTTATAACTCGATAAAATTTAACATCGAAATGAATATGAGTAAATGATATATGATTAATACGGAAAAGAAAAATGTTTCTAAAAATAGAACATGGCAATCGTGACTCAAAACAAATAAACTTACAAAAATTTTACGACTCAAATGATATTTGGATAAACACATTCAAATAGTGTAATGCGTCGGTTAACATGATTCAAACGGTGAATTCTCGTTTCATCGAAACGTTAATTGATTTTCCTGTTTCGTTAAAAATAAAATGAGGACTGTTCTCGTTTCGTCGAAAAATTAAGCCGAAATGAAAAAAGCAGGATCAAAGCAACTAGCTTAATTGATTCAATTGTCTTGAAAAATTTTTTTTTTATAAAGAAAGTGGTTGAAAGGGTGTGGCGTGGGTATTCTGTTTGCTCAAACCCACATCCACTTTCACACTCACACGCACCCTAAACATCAAACATTAACATTAGAAGAATACCTTTAAAAAGTTATGCGATTAATTGGTATAAAAAAATATTAATTTTTTTGTTTTTCTGCACATGTTTTCTTCTTTAATATCGTCTGTATGCGTACCTAATACTTTTCTCTAATAAATTTTTTGAAAAAATTATTCAAAATTATTAAACATTATATTTGACAAGTATGTTTAAAAAAATCTAATCAAACAGATTTCGACGAAACGAGACGTGATCGACTCAAACTATTATTTTATGTTTCTATGTATATATAATATTCCAGATTTAGAAAGATCTTCTCTTTTTTCTTAAAGATTGTGTAAAAGACAATCTCAAAGAAGCGTTGAAGTATAGGGTTAGACATTCAGATTCTTCCTCTCCAGACATGACAGACATCTAAACAACGCTTGCTTTTTCTTCTTCATAGAACTTGACAGATACTTTAGCAACATCTCTCATTTGCTGCAGACTGTGGCAGATACTGTAGTATTGTCGTTCCCTTCTCATGGATCATGACAGACATATCCGATGAGACTGAAGTCTACTGCAATATTAGTATGAAACACAATTGAATTTAAGCCAGCTATCCCTTGTCATTCGCACTCATCAACTATAATATATTACGGATATCATCTTTTATAATTAATATGCATTAATAGTAGGTAGTAAATCATAAATCGAATTCTGTATTGGTAAATTTCTTCTTTTACAATGGCACTAGCTCTATCATGTTTCATGTTTTAAGTCTGCTCAAAGGAGTGCTTTAACCGATTTTTATAACGAAAGACTTGTAGCAATAAAAAAATACATGCTTTCAAATATGATGTCAGCAAAAAATGATTAAATATTTTTTGTGCCAACACTCTCAAATACAATATTGAAAACGAATACGTAATCTATTACTTAATACACCCTTTAGCTTCCGGTTTTTTTTTGCGAAAATCAAAACTTTTAAAAGTAAAATTTAAATATAATTTTTATTTTTCTACAAAGAGATTATATTTCTATGTTTAAAAAAAAACCATTAATAGTTCACCTTTGTATGATAGTCTTTGAAGCAATCAACAATATATATGAGTACATTGAAGTCAGGAGGTATACATCGTGTATTGCGTCGAAGATCATAGAATATAGATGAGTAAAAATATCAAGGAGAAAGGAAAGAAAGAAGAAATATATCACTATGGCAGCATCTAACAAACGATAAGAAACTTTTCTAAACAGTTAAAACATGTACTACTGCGGCCTTTGTTTGATAAATACATTTGGACACATATATGTATTGCCGGAAGCGAAAGGGTTAATAAAAATTTAAAGGTTTTAACTCTTTCGCTCTCGGCCGCACATATATGTGTTCAAATGTATTTATCAGATAAAGGTCGCAGTAGTATATGTTTTAATTGTTTAGAAAAGCTTCTTATTGTTTGTTAGATGGTGCCATAGTGGTATATTTCTTCTTTCTTTCCTTTCTCCTTGATATTTTTACTCATCTATATTCTAGGATCTTCGACGCGATACACGATGTATATCTCCTGACTTCAATGTACTCATATATATTGTTGATTGCTTCAAAGACTATCGTACAAAGGTGAACTATTAATGGTTTTTTTTTGAACATAGAAATATAACCTCTTTGTGAAAAAATAAAAATTATATTTAAATCTTACTTTTATAAGTTTTGATTTTCGCAAAAAAATCCGGGAGCCAAAGAGTTAATAAAGAATAACGGCAATGCTTCATGTGAAACAAACATTATTTCTTTTTTTTTTATTACATATACTCGCCTATAATAATTGATAATATGTTTTTGTAACCGTTGACTTAAATAAAGGCGTCTTCTTGTTTAATGTCATAGAGAAATAAAGAAATGAAGATATCTATTTATTCTTGTAATAAAAATAATTCTATATTACACAACGAATTGATTTCATTAAAGAGGATCTTTCAGTAGGTAAATGCTATTGTGATATGTTTGATTCTTAAATTGCAATCGAATAAAAAAACATAAAATCATCTATCAATGTATATATCACCACATTTTTATGCATGTAGTTCTCTTCTCTTTTTTCAATAGCCTTCTTTCTTTCTTTCTTTCTTTCACCGCGCAAATAGTAATACCATGCACTCAGTTACTTTATCTCTATTCTTTGCTTTCATACGTTCGTTTATTCTTTCACATAAAAAATTTACGTCATAAGACTTTTCGCGTCATTATCATTGACTCTTTACTTCAACGAATCATATTGAATTGCCCGACCTGCATTTAATTTATCTTTTATAATATGAATATGATATTGATAAGCATATTCATTATTAGTATGATTCATTTTCGTGCAATTCTTTAAAACAAACGATGTTTATTTAGGTTGGTTGAGGGCATTCTGTACACTGTCTTAAATTGGGGTAAACGAAAAAAAAAATATGAGAATAAGATAGTAGCAAAATTGAAGACTCAGTTTTTTACCCTGCTAAGCATTGTTTTCAACATAACTCACTGATTTCAAACTATCTATAAAAGGATGGAAATGATTCTGTAGTTGCTAGAAAAAAAGTTCTGTTAATTAACTGTACAATAAAGAAATAGAAAATAAGACAAGATTATGATATTATATAGTCATGCTAAGATACGAATATGATCGTCTGGACACATAAGACGAAGATTGAATTGCCATAGTAATGAACATTTAGCAACGTCAACATTAAGATCATAGATACTCTGTGTTCATTCATTTGTCAGTTGAATTCTATATTGATCAACATCGATCAATAATTCGAATATACCGTTTACTTCCATATCACTTTTATATCCATTATAACCATTATATATTTTACCATTGAGATAAACGCTATTTTCTCCACCCTATCCATGAATTGTTAGAGTAGTACGTGAATTTCGTTGAATAGGTACATTTTTCGACACAATTCCAAAAAAGGCCCATTTTTTCTCTGATAACTGTTCAATATTAAAATGAAATCGACTTTTTCTCATTGAATACTCTCCTTTACACTACGAGCTGTTCCATGAGTTCCAGGTTGGCCATGTACAATTATCTGACCATTATCCTCAATATGAATAGGACCAGCAACTTGCCCAAAAACTTCTGTTGGAGTTATGCTAACTACTAGTCGAGTGATTAATGTATCATGACTATGTCGAATATTAATCATATCTGATAAGGCTAAATCACTTTTTAATTGGTTCAATTTTTGTAGTCATTCCTTTAAATCTCTTTCATCAAAATCGTCGTCTTGACGAGCTTTATTTAATTGTCGTGTAAGATAAGCTATATTTTCCGTTATTTTATTCTTATGTTTATTTAGATTATTTACCACTAATTTTCGAGCTTCTTCTGCTACTTGACGAATTGTACTCATGGATTGTCGTTCTCAATCATCCATCTGTTTTATTATTGGATAACGACGAGGTTCTTTTGTACCATCAACAAGATTTTGTTGAAGTTGATCATGATCAACAATTATCTCGTCCATTTGTTTACCCAATGTTTGTCGATGTTCAATAGAATGTCGAGAACAAAAATCTTTTTTACATCTTCGACATGTAAATATGCCTATTGCTTTACCACATGTTGCACAAGGCAATTTACTTCTTTTCGAACTTGTCATAATTATTTTATGCAATTAATAAAAAAGAAAACGACAAAAATAAAGATTAGATATGGTGTGAATCTAATGTGTAGTACGCTTACTGCAAAAAAGAAAAAGATAACACTTATAATCATCAATAAATGAACGAGAAAAAAGAACTGGTCACACACCGTTTTCAAATGATAGGCTTTTGAAAGCAATTCAAAAAAAATATAATGTGTCATTTATTCAGAAGAAGATATTCATCAATATTCATACAATCTTCATAAGATTGTTTGAACAACGAGAAAGAAAAATAATTTTTATAAAATTGTGCATGACATGCGTTCGATTACGATCGAACTGCAATGCAGTTACAACATAGTTATGAAAATAAAATCATAGTCACGCGTAGTTACGATAGAAAAAGTGCAGTTACATGCAATTGCGATGTTTTCATCGTAACTACGTGTAACTGCGTCGCAATTTTTCGCAATTATGAGTCACAGTACGATCGCAGTTACTAAAAAAAGAGGTGACATGAGATTCATGTAAACAGATGCGAATTACGATTTGATTCATTCGGTTCGTTGCTTTGATAGAATGATTTTATTTAGAAGAAAGGTAGAGTAGATGTGGATATGTGAAGAATGAACAGCGTGTACATCCCACACTCACACCCTTCTTGATCTATCAGAACCGCAATACAGCTCTATTGAACCGAAATAAAGTCCAATGCACATTGCAATTGTAACATAATAAAACAAATAAAAAAGTAGTAGATGAATTCTTTTGTTTCTTTTATTTCTTTTATTTTTTGCCGATTTCATAAAGACCTGAATAAACTAACCACATTGAAGAAATACGATTAGATGCTAAAGAACAAATTCGAAGAACGAACGTATGAAATTATAAACACTGTATTGCTGCTTGATTGCTGTCTTTATTTTGTTCCTCTTGTATCATATCTATTTTGGGGATGTTGCTAAATATAGAAATTATTTTCTACTATCTACCTATGTAAAGAATCAATCTGTTGATAGAATGTTTGTTTGAGTTTCTTCTTTTCTTCTTTTTCGTGAACCTCTAAATCTTTAACGGTATAATAAATTTAATGAAAAAAAATCATCTGTGCCAGAAATTTTTGCATTCTAGGATACATATGTGTAATAATATTAAATATTCTACTAACGCTTCATCATTATGTAAAAAATACAAAGTATGACTAAGCAACTTATTCTACACAAATTCTGTTCATTCCATTCCATAAAAGGCGCAAATCGTGTCCAATAGACTCCGTTTGTATAAAAAATCAAGTTTCACTAAATCTACGTATTTATTTGATATTATGTAAATGAACAAAAAAATTATAGCAAATAAAAAAGTACGCTAAGTTCACATTAAAAAAACTTGAACAAAAGAGAAAAAGAAGTCGCGTTTTTCCATTGAATATATCACTTTGTCTATTTTTTTGTTGTGGTCAATGTGACGATATGAAAGCACTAAAACCAGATCTCGAACAGTTTTTGTTTTAGCAAGAAGAAAATAAGGATCACTTTTATATAGAAAATACCAAAAACTGGACAACATTTCAAGATTTTGATTATTAAAAGTTGTTTTTTTTGGGTGAAACAACCATAATAATCGGAACCAACATGAAAAAATACACCAGAAAACATTATTTTAAACGTAGAATATTTTCCATCTAAATTTTAACTAGAGGAAACCTAGGAAAAAGAGGCTAAGAGGTGAAAAACTGAGAATGCATCGTTAAAATTTTGATGAAAAATATCATACAATGAGAAACTAAGTCTTTGGTGTATTTTTTCATGCTGATGTTGATTTATTATAGTTATTGTGCATAAAAGCCAACTTTTAATCAATCAAAATCTCGAAATACATAGTATTAAGTATTTTCTACATGAAAGTAATTTTTGTTGACTTTTTACTAAAAATAAAAATATTCATGATTTGGTTTAGTATTTTCATAGTGCCACACTGACCACCAGAAAAAAAACAATAAAAAGAAAAAAGTGGATGAAGGAGTATAGACGCTAATTCCCTTTTTACAAACACATTATGATCGCATTTCAATAGTGTTCACTTGAATCGTTTTTCTTTTCCCATGACATGATCTGCATAGTTTTACTACTGTTCTATTCTTCAATTGAAAATTATCAAACTCGTCTTCAATATCTTCTAATAAAACTCCTCTTGTTTCCGGACAAAAGAGATATACGAAAATTACAGCTAATAAAGTCAGACCACTGAAAAGATAAAAGACTCCATGATATCCTATTGGTGTTATTAATTCTAATATGTAAGACATAATCGTACCCATAAACCAGTTGCTTCCTGTCGTTATTGAAATAGCTCTGGCTCGAACATTAAGAGGATAAATCTCAGCTGCATAAATCCAGGCGATCGGTCCCCAAGAAAGCGCAAAAAAAGCTACAAAAACAGCTGTAGCGACAAGCATCAGTATACCAGAACTCGTTTTACAATGCACATGTTCTGTACTTGCTGCAGTTCCATTGATAGTACCTTTATCTACTGCACAACCTGTAACAAATATTGTTGCTGCTACAAGATGACCAATTACCATAGCTAGACCACCAACTATGAGAAGCTTTCGACGCCCTAGTCTATCGACCAAGAATAGAGCTGGTATTGTACTTAGTAAGTTTGTACCAGACAAAATCAATAATGATATGATGCCATTTCGAAGAACACTTTCATAAATAATACCACCATATGTAAATATAGGATTAATACCCGTTGCCTGCTGTAAAATATGTATGGCTATACCAACACCAAGTCTTTCGAGCATTTTTTTTTTTGCAAATAGTTCTTTCATTGAAACTTGAGCACCTTCTTCTTCTATGGCATCAGAAATAGCATCTAACTCAGCAGTTACATTGTCTATTCTACGAATACGCTTTAAACTTTTTTCGGCTAGTTCACGACCTTTTTTCTTGTACAACCATCGAGGAGTTTCAGGACAAAAAAATATGCCAATCATAATTATAACTGGAGCGATTAAAATAATGCCATTTGATAATCGCCAGCCCAATCTATGATTTTGTAGTAAAATATTTACTATATTAGCAACAAACAACCCAATGACTACAGTCATTTGCATAAAGCCAGAAAGCATTCCACGTAGATTCGTTGGAGCTATTTCTGAAGCATATAAAGGACAGGAAAATGAAGAACAACCAACACCAGTACCTTCGACAACTCGCCCAATAAGTATCAAAATCATGATCTTTTTGGAACCTCCTGGCGGGAAAATAACCATCGAGGTTCCAATTAAAAAAAGAATTGCCGATGTGAAAATAATAGCTCGACGTCCATATCTTTCTGCCACAAATGAAGTAATAAACACAGCACCGAGAAAGCATCCAACGTTGTATAATAACGTAAAAAGTACCAAAAATCGTCTATATTCGGAAGGTAAAGCAGCTACTGCGAGGTTACAAACACTTGCATTACCATACACACCAACACAAAAATCATTTTTAAATGAGCGCATGACAACGATACCACCGGTAACGCCTTGATCATAACCGAAAAACCATCCACCCAGTGAAGTAAAGGCTGCCAAGAATACAGCAAAGTATGGTTTTCCATAATGAACTTTTGTATGATCATGATGATGTTGATGAATTTCGCCATAGGATACCCTCGGTAATTGGTTTATATGTTGATCAGTTTTGCTTACGGACCTAATTGACATTCTTGCCAATCGCTGTTTTACTTACTGCAATAAAATAACACATATTTTCTCGCAAATGATGTAACGATATAATTAATTAAGTACTCAAGAATAGTTTCACTTATACTATATACACATTCTCTGGGAAACCAAGACACGTAACACAATGAAAAAACAAGATAACATTGAAAATTTTTAAAAATCTGTGTTTTTTATATGTCATTATGAAAGCAAAGAAAAAATAAACCATTAACTCTGGAATGCTGCTCGTGAATTCAGTCGGACTGACATCAAAGTTTTCATTTTCTATCGCTTTAATGCTTATCTTTTTCCGACGGATCTTCTTTTCTGATAGTTAGTTAATACACAAGATCTAGATCACGTTTTGTAAATAGATCTTGCAGGCAACATATTGGAGAAAAAATCCATAACAGATCCCATAACAATATTAGTGTTATATACATAGGTTTCTGCTTTTTTTAAAGCTGCTTTCTATCATCTCGATAGTTTATTTTTCAGCAGATTTGTTAGTTTGTCATCGCTAACCTTAACTCATGTTTCTATTTTCATCTTTGCCTCAAAGCTACTGACATATTTCGATCAAAGCATCTCTCTCAGACTTCTGTCAGTAATGACCATTCTCTTTGGTTCTTCTTTGGAAATAAATTGAGTCTGAAGTCTTCAAAAATTGTCCAGTCATGGAAACTCTTACATTTCTCTAATTTAAAGATAAAAAGTGATCGCTTAACAAAATTTGAAAGAGTTCAGGAGGTCTCTATCACTAATGATACTGAAGATTCTGATAAGAATATTTCTCAGAATGATGAATCGAAATCTGATACTGCTTATTCTGTTTTCGGAACTAAATCCGATGACACATCTACTGATGAATACATTTTGAAAGGAAACAATTTATTGTATTCTAATGTGCTGATAACCATGTGTTGATCAATATTCAACATCAATAAATAGACAAGGATAGTGTTCGATGGTTAACGAAAATAAAAACTACAGATCACGATTATCTATGCGTCATCATTATAACGAACATAAGACTATATTCTGCCATTGCAATTCAGACAATGATAGATGTATATATATGTGGGAATATTTACTAGCTTTTCCTATATGTAGATCTACGATTTCTCTAATTATATTTCAATATCGCACTGTTATCATGATATTTTCTTAAGTAATAATATGCCTTTTAACTGTAAATCCTTTCATACATCAGGACTTATACCAACGAGTTTTGTGGTTAACGATGATGAAGAAAATTTCAGACTCATAAATGTCTACCATGAATTAATAAAAAAAACTAATTTAAGATTTCATGATTTGTTATTGATAATATATACAAAATAATCAATACTGTTTTCATTTAGAATAATGGAACATTTCACCATTACACAGTGCTTCATTTTTGGTCTTATAAAAAAGCATGACACTGACCCAATAGGATTTTTCACTAACATTCTTGTAGAAAATTTCACAGTGCATCTTTTGAAAAAAAGAATCAAGATTATAAGATTTATTTGTGGTGAGATATTTGGAAAGTACCAAATATTGCAATCTTTATGCTACACCCGGTATATATACGAAGTAAAGGAGATGTGGGTGGTAATGAGTATATAATGTGTACAAGGGGGAAGTCTTGGATGTATAGGAGATAATGATAATGTTGGAGGCATGAAGACGAGACATGTGTCTGAATGTTGTAGATACGTATGTCATTATCTTTCTTACTTTCTATTCTCTCCTACACTACCATTAATTCTAGTATCTCTAGGAAACAATCACGACTGCTGAATATGTGGATTTTCAAAAGCAAAATAAATTCATAAAATGGTTTGAAAATTCATAAAGCCTATTATATATATATATCTTCGGCACGATGTGATTGATTTTATATCGAGTCATAAAGTGCCAAATAATATTTCGCTGGAGGAATATTACTGGTCGAGCATACCTTATAAAAATCACTTAGTCTTTCTGTTGTTGAGATCTCTCCTGGTATTTCAGAATGCATCTTCATATCTATCTCTAAATTATCTCTGTTAACGTAATAAATTATATCTATTACAAAACCTTCTTCATATATTGAAATCATTCGATCGACCTTTTATGATTTCAAAATTTTTCATTCACCAATACAACGATTTCGTCTTGCAAATATTCAAAGAATCGTATCAGGAGAAGTGTAAATGTGTTTTTGTTAAAAACATCCGACAAAATAAGGAACTTTTCTTGTAAATTTTAGTTGCACTTATAGTTCAGCTCTCAATAGGTGATAAAAAGCGAATATTGGTAGAAAAAGCGTATAAGCATTAGCAGGAAAACAATACATGGTTTTTTTTCACTTGTTGGCAAAGAAATTTGGTTTTAACTTTCAAAAGCAATCGTCTACATGCTCACCTGTTTTGCCAATAAATATTATGAAGGCTCATGAAATGAATTGCAATAAGTTTATATTTAGAACGTCAAAGAAAACGTGATATAAGCAACGTATCTTAGTTAAATGCCACAGTTGGATTAAACACAAACGACTATTTCGTTTTAAATCAATATGCACTTATGTTTGGATAGGCTAATAATGATATTTACTATTCTTTGATCAATGTGCGCGAAACATAAGCTTCTTGTATTTTGAAAAGATCAAAAAAAGTGAATGACAAATTCAATTTACTATAAAGAGCATCTCATAATAACTGAGGATAAACTATCAATGACATTTCAAATACTTTGTCTCGACGTGAAAAGCTGAATTTTTTATGAATTACACATTGAAGTGAGATTGTAAACTTTTTCTAGGTTTCAGCTCTCTAATTATGCATAAAGAAGAGATGCACGAGCGGCATCGAATTTCATGAATTTTTGCAATTTATTTCGGCGACATCCCTACTTCTTGATTAGTAGTATTTATAATTAGTTGATAAGAAACAACAACAACTCGAGTTCTTTCAAAGACACAAAACTATACTATAAATTTAACGTCTATTGATAAATTCTCCATTATTATCAATGACATACTAGGAACGAGAAGGTATTTCTTCCTTCATTTTTGCACATTTTTACTTTTGAGAATTTTTTCCATTCTTTTTCGGTCTATTTTTGCTATTGCAATGGTATATCAAACACGTTACCACAAACTTTTTCTTTCAGTGCATTTCATCTATTTTCGATCCTCCACGCATTGAGAAGTTTAGCATCTAAGTTTGCGAGTTCTACACGTTCATAAAATAGTTGTGCTATTGATATGTATTATTACTGGTGTTCGTTGATATTTTTTCGTCTTGATCATCTTGAAAAACTGGATCTAGTTTAGATTTAATAGAAGCGTTTTTAATAGTTGAGCCTGAGTTTTGCCTTAAAAACTTAGCATATGACTGATTAATTAAACAAAATTTTGTGCGTATGTGTGTATGCAGGTGAGAATGGTTCTGTAATTGTCTTTTCTATACACATATCTTTATGAATTTTTTTTTTGAATGCAGGTTGAAAAACTGAGTAAAAAGATAATGTTAAATCAACTGTAACTTGAAAAGTATTGGATTGGTAACGGCTGGTTAGCACCCAATAGAATGCTTATCTGGGTGTGGGTGTTCTGTGAATGTACGTCTTTTCTTCATTAACACTCGTACCCTTTAGCTTACAAAAATGGCTGATAAGCATTCCATTGGATGAAAATCAGATCGTCACTATCTAAATACCTTTCCAATTGCAGTCGATTTAACATAATCTTTTTACTGAGTTTCTAACGCTGCATTTGAAAAAAATACTTTCATAAATTGGAAAAAAGAAAATAGAAAATTTTGCATGTTTTGAAAAAGAGTGTTTTTTCTCTATAAAAAACGGTCCCCATCATCTTTTTAAAATTTTTCGACCTAAAAAAGCTTTTCCGTAATGAGGTACTCGCGCTCTATCGAAGCATATATAAAATACACGAAAAAAGAATTACTTGTATGTAGAATTGTGTACATCTTGAATCGTTTTCAGCACATTATCTGTCATAGTTCTCAGCGAAACTCTAGATTAATCACTATTCACAGCTATTTTCTCTCTATCTCTGTATTACGTGTTACGTACGGTTCTGACCTCACGAAACTGTTGCACAATAAATAGTGTGGGGAAGATGAACGATACTTTTATTTTTTTTATTGATAGTTTCACATATAACACTCCGAAGTACTTACATATATTCAAAATACATAAGAATAAATTATACGAAGAGGAAACAGCAGACACTTCAGTCTTGAAATTTCACGAAATCTAGAAGTCTCGTAAAGCCTTTTAAATTTTCATGAAGTCTATCGCAGTTCTACGAAGTCTTATGAATATAGGAGTTGAAACTAAAAACAACATCACAAATATACGAGGATGATGCATGCATTGATATAGACATAGGTGTGATGAGTTTAAATTTCACAATGATGGGGATAATAGAAAAAGAAAGGAAAAAAAGGGACAAAGAAGATGCATTAAGCAAATAATTCAGCAAACATAAAAGAAAATGAAAAAGAGAATAGAAGAAAAAAAGAACAAATAAAAGGAACGAAAGAAGATTACAGTGTATTTTTCTCTTTGTATAGATCTATTGTGCTTCGATAAAAAATATACATGTCAAGAGAAGTGATTTATGCTTATCTATCAAATTTTTTATACCAGTAACGCGAAAAACTGACCAGGATGACCTTTCTTTCTTTAATGAAAATTGTTTCAAAGAAAAACATGACCATAGAAAGAAGAAAAACTATAGTCTATTGTGTGAACGCATTTCAACTCTCGTTGAATGTAGCATTTAACGTAAACATCTAAGGAATGCTTGTTAGTGGTAGGGCAGAGATTATGAGTCGAGATGAAAGAGTAACGAAGTACCAGCAAAAAATCAACGTGAAATTTCTGTCGAAGCAAGCGTTGCTACCATCCTAAAAGTAAGGAGAAAGAAGGAAGAAAATAACTATGCGCCATAAGGAAATGTATGAGGAAAAAGCACTGTCTATAAGAGCTTTAATGGAAATGAATTGCTTTATTTTTAGTCATCTAAGCTTTCTTAGGGATCTCTGAATGTTTACGTTGCATTTATCAATTGTTGGTTTCCAAAATAGCTTATTTGTTATACAGGTAGACCATAAATGCTTAAAGTCATTTAATATTTCAATTTTTCGCCGATTCATTTTTATATTTACTATTGACTCTCTTATTTTTGTGTGGAATAATTCTACCACTGTTTTCAACATAATCAAAAGCTATTTTCATTTCCTTGTTTACACAAATATTCGATCACAAACACGTGTGCCTTCTTTTTCCAAACACTAGGATAAGTGCTGATTCCATCAAGATAGAGGATCTAATAATTATGTACAAACCAAGTACAAAAAAAAAGTTCTCCATGAATCTTAGTGCAATCAATTAGGTCCTAATGAAACATAATAAACAGAAATAGAATGAGACTGCTTTCTTGAAAGAATTCAATGTTAATACAGAAAATATCTGATGACTTTCTTCCGAAGATGATACATCCTCCCCTAACTTTCAGCCAGAATAAGATAAATTTTCAATGACTAAGTACTAGTTCTAGTCTTCAGAGTTTAGTTTAAAGAGGCAACATATAATAAACGATCGCATGCTTGGAACCAGTCGAATTTTCTCCAACTCAACGAGACGTATCGATTAAAATTTTTAACTTAACCGGTAAAAAACAGCGCAGATTTAGCTTGCAAGAAACAGATTCGTTTAATATATGAATCCCTTAACGAGTTCTTTCGAGAAAAACTTTATTACTGCAGCTTCATGAAGGTATACAATGTGAAAGTCTTATAGCCCTTGGAGTTTCCAACAGTGACTAATTCTATTTTACTCTATGATATTCCACATACACTAATAGTAAGAACAAAGGAAGAAGGATGTGGATTTCTGTGTGTGAGGGTGGGGCAAATTTGGAACCGAATCAGCTGGCTTGTCGGTCACGAGTACGGTTCGACGGAACTTTTAAAACCTGCCGGTTATGACCAGTTTTTTATCGATTTTTAGGATACTGAAGCTAGTCTAATTTTCTCATTTTTATTGATTTCCATGACTTTATAGATCCAAAAATATGGACTTGAAAGTCTTCAACTGACAATATTTTTAGTCATCACCAAAATTCCAGCTTGCAATATTGAGCTCACGAGCTTTCATCGCGCGACAAGGGGGTTGAATTACACTGAACGAACTTATAGTGGACACGAAAAGTTAGCCAATCATCAAGAGTTAAATTACGTATTATAAATTAAAGATTTTTCACTTCTAAATTTCAATTAAAGCATAAAATATAAGGTTCATCATTTTTTCTTAAATGAGAAATATAATTTGATATTAAATAAATAAATAATGGGTAAGTACGCGTATAATTTCATCATATGAAGTGTTCACAAGAAAACAACAGAAGAAAACCACGGATTTATACAACAAACTTAACAGAATTAATAACTACTTTTTTTATGAATCCAATACTACCAAAACAGTCAATTTCTTGAGTATTATCATCGTCATCATGCATATCTTTGCCATTGCAACAGAACCGTAAAGAATCTATATTGATACTAAATTTAATTCTATAGCCGTTGTAGAACCAACAAGAACAGTTGTCACTTTATTCGATCCAATGATATTGTTCACTTTGATGACAGCATTGGATCAGCTTCTGATACTTCAGTTTTACATCGATTAGCATCTAAAAAGAGATCGAACAATAGTCAAGCAATATAGAGCCATGACTTACATTATATTGATTTAGCCTTTGAGTTTTTTAGTCTTATATGTATTATTTCTGAATGAATTAACGACAATTTTCTTTTAATATTTCATCGAACTTGTTTTATTAATTCATTATTGTCACGTACATCGATTAAAACTTGTACTTGGTGAAGGCGACAATGGTAATCTCGATTATTCCATGACTCAAATGCTTTAGCAACCATTTTTTGACATCTAAAACTAAAGAAAAATAATTACATGTTATATTAAAAAAAATAAACGAACTTCCCTATCTTACCTTCATAAATCATCTTTTATCAACATGCGTACGGTCATTAACGTATCTCATGTCGAGATCATTAAGCAAGATCGTCCATTATTTGCATACGATTGACAGCACAATTTTAAAAAATTCAAATTAAGATAATATGATATAAGATTATCAGGATAAAATGTTCCGCATGCACTCCTTTCACATTCCGTTGAATTTGTTGGTGAAATCGAATATACGTTGAGTAAAAGCAGAACATTCTTCTGCTGATCACTAAAAAGATTATTCTTTGGCTGTTTTAGTATAATAAAGTTTTTACAAAACTCTTTTACTGGATAATCAGTTAGAAGACTATTTATATAATCACTTAATCCAAGTTTGAGAGACCCTCATTTATTGGGGAACATAGGTGAAATTAAAGTCTACAAAGCTTTTATACTTTTTTCGCAAAAACTCGAGTGCAGATTGAAGGTATTCATTTGAAATAACATCTTTCTTGGGTCGAATCGAACATTGAGGAATTCAAACGAGAAAGATATTCATTTTTAAATGATTTTCGTAATTGAATTTGAGTTTAAAAACAAACAAACCGCGTGCAATTGAAAAAAACTTAAAATAAATGATACACATAAAATGTAAATGGACTTACCAAGTACAGATTTATGAACATCATGTTGCATATGTATTAAAAAAGTGAATTTATTATCTGTTGTTGAGTTTAACAGCTTCTGTACGCATGCATGTTCACCACTTGATACACAAGAATCGGACATTGCTTTCTGTAAACATCCTAATAATGCTTGAGATTCTAAATAAAATCAATTCAAAAATATCTTTTCACAATATTTTGACGTATGAAGATCTGGTTGAATATTCATTACTATCAGTTTAATACAGTCGCGAATTGACGACTATCGAACATCAAAAATTTTGTTTCAATTAAAGTTGCGAAGCTTACATTGTAGATTGGAGATCATGGTAAAATAGTAATAGATTTTACTGATCATTGATTCGAGTTTGACGATAGAACCAGACATAGACATTTTATTATCTACAATGGACAGAAAATTAAACTCTACAGATTTTGATGCAGAAAACAATAGATATTTTTACTGTTTAATTGTATTATGATTGAGAACCAACAATTGAGAAGGAAGGCGTCACATACGTACTTGATTCCAAACTGTCAGTAACTGGATGATTACGTCATTTTGCAATTACATCGTTATTTGTACCTAAAAATTTTTCATAATGCTTACGAAGTTCATATAGTAAATCAGTATGACTTTCACCTTTAAATATTGAGGCATTTTCTGTGGGTAACCAGCACGAATTTCATGGTTTTTATATTCTCTTTTGCTTATAAGCTAGCAAGAGTTTTAACGATATCTTTGACAGCAGAATCACCTTGTAAGTCCAATAGCCCATGGTAAGAAATTGTAGCTTCATTATCTTCGACATATTGAACATAAACAACATGCGTTTTTTCAGTTGTTCTTGTTGTTGACTAGTTCATCATCCAACCTACAAGAATGAAAATGGTATTTCGATTAAAGATTTAACATTAACATACCGACAACTAGACTTGCTTTCAAATTTTCAATTAGTTCTTCATGAAAGTAGCTCGATATATACTGAATAAAACAAAATACAGCCTTCCTATTTCTATACTTGATACTGAAAACTTCTGCTGGCAACAACATCATCCATAACTCCTTTAATGGTATAAATAACGATATAATACGGCTGATTCAATTATTTTGCTGGTCTAAGTATATGCAAGTCATCATAAGATTTTGTAGTTTGTGCGTGTTTATTTAGCTATCTTGATTGAATTAGAAGCCGATAAGATTGAGATCTGCAGAACATGATTAAATCTTGTTCTTTGGCTTGCCTATGTGCATTGCTCTCCTCTTTATGAAGTTTTATTTTACCAAATGAAAATGTTTTCTTTTCCTACAAGAATAATCGGCAGTTTGCAAATTACAAAAATTTTTACTAAATGTATAAAAAGAACAATTAACATTTTATTATAGTGAACATAGTAGATGTATCATTGTTTTAAAACAAAAACATTGTTCTATAACAGTATGACTCACTATTAGAACTTCAAATTTTTTCATATTATTCACATAAAATGACAACCCATTGAATTGTTTAAAAACAATCATCAAGTAAATCTTTCAATTCATGTACTAAAACTATCGACAACATATGTTTTATATTGTACTTCAGGTCATTTTTCCGAAGTAGATAAATACTGAGTACGATGTTTAGATCGTGTAATTGTCAAATTCATCTTTTCACCAACTTTACCATTCTTCTATAAATTATAATTATGATCGAATCAAGAACTGAGTAACTTATCACATAAATTTTTTATTCATAACATTCACTTCCGAAACTAATTTTTCTTGTTCAACAAGTAATAATGATGGAGATGGACTTGATGAAAAAGAAGATGGAACTGATGATGATCAAGATCCAATCGATGATAATATTTCAATTTCTTCCTCAACTAAAGAAAAAACATGTTTTGATGCAGCTTCATTTTTACCCTAAAATTCATCTAATGTTAATTGAGTTTTATCCACAAAAGTTAAATCTAGAATAGAAATAGAAACAAAAAAATCCATATGAACATTGGTATAAAAAGCAAAAGCTCGAATTAGGACTAGAGCCAGTCATGTATGTTTCATATTGGAATTGAAAACAGTGATGTATATAAACAGAGCTCGAGAAAGAACAGAAGCTATATATAGCTAATGATAATATTAACCGAAAGAGGTCACAATCTACTATAATCTATCTAGACATGGAGTTTAATTTAATACTACATACTTCTTTTGCAGGTACAGATATCAAAATGTAAGTTTCTTCAGCAAAGTATACTACTTATAGTTTGTTTTTTCTGAATAACGTGTAAAACAGTGTATACATCAAAAACAGTAGATGTTATGTATATTTTACTTCTACTTGAAATATCTGCTATTGCAAGCACTCGTGCGGATGGTTGTGGGTATCGGTGTTGGTATAGATGAAGAGAATATTCACATCCTCAATTAGACTTACTATCATTGAAAATTGAAATTCAACGTAGCTAAAGATAGTACGGACAATGATTGGTAAACGTGACTACTTTCCAATACAATCAATCACAAGAACTACATAGGTCTGCTATAAATCTGTCTTGACAAAATTGGTTACTCTTTGTCAAACGACTTTCTGTCGAAAATAAGTTTCATCGAAAATTATTTTACCAAAAACAGTTGTGAAGCTCGCTGATTATTACGACGCCTTTGAGTTCAGATAGTATTTGTCGAAACTAAAGGGAAATGTGGTTCAGTCTATGTGTACACTATTCGTTTGTCGCCACCAATGTCTTTTAGGGAATGTCTTACGGCAAAAATTATTTTCGATGGAAAAGCTTTGCGACGAAAAGCAATAAGTCATCGTCAACTGATGACGATATCAACCTAGCAAAGAATAGAACAGCAAATAGTCTTGACGACTTGACGACTTGACGTCGTTCCATATTAAGATTCAACCATCGATATTCGTTGATGAAATTAAAAAATGTTTACATGACGCAATGCGAACAACTAGAGCTATCCAAATATCTGATTCTTAAGAGTAAAATTCAAATTTGTCACACAACGTTTAGTCGTAAATTTCTATTTGCGATATAATTTTGTGCTTCGATATTTGCCCTTTTTATTCTACTATCCTTTAATTTGATAAGCATTACCGACATTAAAGTTTTCATCACACACTTTATCATTGAAAAAGTCGCGATCACTTGAAGCAAGATTAATTTCAAGATTTCTAGCTAGGTACGGCTTCGAGGATGTAAATCTCATCTAGTAGTATGAGTCTCTAGTCATCAAAGAGCAAGCAATTCTACATTTCATTCGGAGCCTGAAAAATATGCATAGATGATTTCATGAATAATCAATTACCAAAATTTCTTTCAGTTTTATCAACAAATGAATGACGTATTTATGGAGTAGTCATTGTCTAATTTCTACAGAGAATAGAGACTAATCTTTTCTTTATCCCTCACAGAAGATTAACTGATAAAATTGGCTTGCTCCATAGAAAGCAACCGAGTTGTCGTTCTTCGTTTGCTTCTTTTAATGCTGTGCGAATCACAGCATTTATCTAGCCCTTCCCAATTTTTTTTCTTCCATTGTTTCTCCTAATTAATATGTGTGTCGAAAGATCATGTTTTGCGTAATATTCGTATGGATAATCAAAAATCAAAAAATATTCGTTAAAATTTTAGATCAACATATCGAAATCGAATCGATATTATCAGTTTATTGATCACAAGTACGACGTTCTATTTTCTTTCTTAAAGCTATCTATTAAAACGAATTTTTCTGAACTTTGTAATTTTTAATCTTCAACATAATTAAAATGAAGATAGCAACAAATGTTAGCTGCACCTCCCTTTGAATAATTGATTTTAGATATAACAATTGTAAATGGAGCTGATGAGACGCAATGTATCAAAGCAAGAACTAAGCAATCAAACTATAGGTATCATTAGAAACATGCTAATACTTCTTAAATGAGTTCTCTTAGTAATGTGTTTCGCAATGACAACCTTTCACTTTCTTTCTCACTTTGATGAGCTGCTGGATGACAACGTCAATTTTGCGATTTACAGCGACAGAAAAAGAAATTATTCCACTAAAAGGTTAACATCGTTTGAACGAAAGCATTATGTATTCAACCGTAAAAATGATTATTCATTTTTTAATGAGATATTGGTATTTAATGCGATGCGAAGCAAAACATTAGCATAATCGTACCAAGTGTTTTCTCTTATGAATGCAGTGTGAAGCACAGGATTCATGTAGCCTTTCTCGAGTTTTTTTTCGCTTGCTTCTTCTATCAAGACACGAAACGAGAATTCGTATTTTCTATCGCAATCATCTCGAAAATCAAAAGTCAGAGAGTAATCGTCGAAATGTGAGACGAACATATAGAGATCGGTGGATAGAAAGCTTGAACGTCCTGTACATGGATAGCTACTTACTTAAGTAATGTGAGTGACAAAAATAAAGAATGATGCATTCTCCACTCGAAATTGTGCACGACCAAGGTTGATCATGCATCCAGTCACATAGCACGTTTGTCATTGCAGACTATTCTGTTACCATCTGAGATCTTCAGACGATTTTCATAATCTCTCAACATATATTACTATTTATGAGAATTGTTTAGTCGCTTTATTTGATCACCACTGTATTGTTCACATATGCGTGTAGAAAGTAAAAAATGTAATATATGCCGTGTAAAAGGTTGAGAAATATGGTAAGTAATGCAAAATACAATGTAGAGACAGTCAGCAAGGCGTCAAGATACTTCTGTACTTGCACAAAGCAAAATAAAATATGACAGCTTGCGAGTACTTGTTCTGTGGCTGGATAGGATTAACTCTCTATTTGCATTGCAATTAGATATGAGACAGTTTTATATAAGTTCTCTGAACTGGAACTATTAGCAACAGGTCAAGTTCAAATAGGTGCTGCAATTCATAACAAGCTGATTTCATATGAGCTGAAACCAGACGCCAGCTCTTCCAACCAGGTCAACTGAGCTCGAACTGTCATTTTCTCATAAGGATCGATCCTCAGATTCATCACTAGTTAAACTCAAGTTTCCAATACTGAGTCAGAAGTATTCTAATTTTAGAGCTGATTCGTGCCATAAAAGAACACTTTTGTTTCGTATTTGGGAACCCAGACTCAATTAATCGTGGAAGTAAGTATCCGCTCTCATCGGAGCAGGAACAGTCCAAGTTCAGTCGTACTGCTTGGAAGAATTGGTTCACAATTCCAATTCAACTCAGCTGAACCGGTCATCGGCGCCAGTTTCACAGAAGTGAGCTGCTCAGAATTTTCTGATCAAATGGAGTGAACTGGTCACTAGTTTCAGCTCATTCGAATTTGAGTTGGTCATTCAGTTCTTCCATTCAGTTCTCACGAACTGCTGAAATGAAACCACCATCTACCTAATTGCAACAACCGTCTGTACATGGAATACCAAGGATGTGGGTGTGAGTCTGCTCTTCCGCATGACCCACATCCTCCACGATTTCATATTTGAATCTTGTTGCCTTCGAGAGAGTCACCCATCGTATTAATTGAAAAATATTGACCACAGTACTTTGAGATGGCTTCTAACTTCACAAAATTTTGAGAAACAACATGACTTAGATGGAATACTTTAATCCTTTAACTTTATGTGAATCGATCATTCCCTAGTGCTAAACTTATCGTCTAGTTGTAATCGTTCTCGATTTATTCAAAAAATACAACGAACAACATCCTTTATTGCAAGAATCTGCAGTGATATATTGAGTTTCTAGTGAAATGCATTCGTAGTAATCTTGTGCATGATGAAATTCAAATTCTTTTTAACGAATGAGTTTAACTATGAATATGACACGTTCAAAGAATAATTTTGAAGACAGATTTTCTGCTATACACTTTGGAATGTGTGTTCGAATTACAATACGATTTTTGCAAAAACTTCGATGGAATTTGATTTTTCGATGTTGTTATTAATGTTTCTTGCACTTGAGGTTCGGTATATGAAGCAAATATAGCTGTTAAAGATGGTTGAATTTGTTGTTTTGATTGTTCTCGTATCAAACTCATATTCATCTCACATAATCTTGCCAATTCATTTGCGTTATCTTTCATACGTTGTGCAAATTCTAAATGTGATTTCAAATTTTCTTCTGTAATATATTTATAGTTTTTCATAAAATATTTTCCAATTTCTTGTCGTCGTTTGATCATATTGCTTGAATCAATCATCTGCTGCCGTTGTCTTATTTCTTCTTCAGTCAACATACCCCAAGTCCTATAGCGGATGGCTCGATTCGACATAGCATTGGAATGGTACATGGAATAAAAAGTCGACCCTCCATAGGAACAATAATACGATCGAGGCAAAAGTCCAAAATACTCAACACCCTGTAGATTACTTGTGGATGAATTAGTTGTCCATGGTGAAGATTGTTTTGTATAGGGACGAAGAGATAGTTTTGGATTTTGCAGAAATTCATTCAACATTAGCAATGATGCATTATTAATATCACCATCAGTATTTAAGCATATCTGTTGTTCCATTCCATTGTTTTCACTTTCATATTTTTGATTATCTGAATACGATACAAAATAGAAAGCGTAAAATAAGCTAATAGGCAAACATTTTTTAAAAGCTTACATGTACTTGGAGAATATTGTTCATATTGATCGTTTCTCACATCTTCTGTGTACTGATCTTTCGCTTCGCGTATAGCAACTTCTGCTTTTTCAAGAACAATTTTCTTTTCGTCTTCAACTATCTCCGGTTTTCCCAAACTAATCAAATGTTCTATATTCATTTCATGAATTAATTTTCGTTGTTCAACGCTTAGGGGACTATGCAATTTTGTAATTTTTCGATCATGTAGAGCCACTTGGTTTTGTGCCGAAATAGTTGTTCCACTGGATATTTGCTGCTTTAGAGAAATGTCACGGGGACTTGTATATTGTAACTAAAGGACAAGTACTCTGGTAGAAATGTAAGTGATTTATATAGAAAATTTACCAGTAATTTTGTGAAATACGATCAAAAGATATTGTTTCACAGTATATATTTCGAAAAGTTCAAACCTCTTGTCCTTATAGACCGCCAAAAACGATCCTCTTACAAAATTCTACAACCTCACGATAATTAGAAATCTCTTAAAAAGCCGTGTCTAATAATTGAAACTGGAATGTAAGTAAATGATGCCATCGAGATGTGCGCAGATGGTGAAAAGTGCATTGATGTCCTGAATAGTCTGTCTGTTAGTCTGATTTAATTTTCTCATTGTAATGCCTTGATACTGTCTGAGTACTAATTATGTAGTTCATCATGATGTATTCTTAGCGTTCTTAAAATATATCAAGATCTGATGTTTGTGAATGACAATCAACAATTTTCTCAGTAAACTGACAGCGTTCATTACTTTACAATACCATGATATCCAATATATATATTGATTCGAAATTATACAATATAAAGTCGCGAACTATTATTTGACTTTAATTGAAAAATTTTATTTGTACTATTTTAGATGACTTACTATGTTTGTAGATGAAACGAGACTCACATGAAGAAAATAGTTTAGAGTCAATGAAAAGGATAAAACTCAACCATTTTAATGTTGAAATATGATTCAGAAGAGTCTTAACCAAACCAAGTTATCAATAAAGTCACAGAATCCACACTGACTTCTATGTTGCCCATGGACGCTATGGATACAAAACCCTTAGAAAAGTTTTGGTTTGACTTCAGAAGCTCTAATTATGCTGCTAAATGTATTAGATGAAAGTTATGATATGATACACGATGCACATACACAATAGCACGACAATAGAAAACGATTGAAAGTACCCAAGGGACAACGTTTCATAACATCTCATGTTTTTTTTTGCGAAGCGTTCTTCCTCTGAATTTCTCTATGCTGACTACTAAACAAGGGTGCGCATACACGAAAAAAAAACTACTTAGATATGTGAAAAAAACTGATAAACGTCATGCGAAAATAGTAGTTCCTTTGCTTTTCTAGATGTGATTAAACCAAATAGTAATGGAACCAGTTCAGAAAACGTGCAGTAAAATGATGTCAAACTTCATATGAAATAATGTAAATAACAGGTTTGACTATATTTGCAGATAAATCCATAATTACATGGACACAGATCTCTGATGAAAGATGAAATAGTGGCTTATAAATAATAGTGAAAATCAATCAGCCAATGGTGACGATGATGGAGTAAATCAACATCTCTTTAGTTTCAACGAAATTTCGTTAAAAGCTTCTACTTTAAATATAAACATATCCAATATGGTTAACTGCTCAATCAAACGATGGCTATACTAATAAGAAAACGTCCATGAACATTGATTCATGTTCGAAATGAAGTTTTCCCATCGGTTGGAGTCTAATGCTTGAAGGATCCGGGATGATATATTGTTCTTTCTTAGTAATAGCTTTATTATTAATCTTTCAATCAATGACTAATGATTATCATGAAAATTTGAATTATAACTATGTTTATTGATTTTCAGAAGTACATAGTTTTCAAGAAGATTCCATTTCTTGAAAAACTATCAAATGTTCGCCCTTTTTGTCAAATTTGACATTAGAAGTTCATACTAAAATGGAAAAGAGTTTGTATGAACCACCATACTTATTTACGGGCAGAATTTTAGACATTTGACTTTTATGAAGTATCCTGGTCATAAAGTCTAAAGCTGAATAATAGGTGTTAATTAAAAAGAAAAGTCTAGCAGCATTAAATCCGTTTATATTTTTTAGTTTCATTCAGTCTAATCTAACCAGTAATGTCTTATTTCAGCCCAAGAATATTCTATTTTAAGCTCTTCATGTTCAAATTTCTTCCAAAGCATTGTAAACGACAAAAATAATTCATTCTCATTCCTGAAAATCTACCCAAAAATATTCATGCTACATACTATTTTTCAATGGAATATTAAAACACATGATACTCACTATTTCTAACAGTAATTTGTCAAATACTAGATCAAACTGCTTTTCCGATCCGAACATTTGAAAATATGAACGGTTCACTAGTAGTTGTTGTAGCCAATCAACTGGTGTGCAATTTTGAATTGTGACGGGAATGATTTGTTTGCTAATTTGACTGGCATACTTTGCTTCTTTTTCACAATGTTCATCCTCAAAATAATTTTCACTGATATAAAGAATAATGCAATCAGATTTCTCTATTTGAGACAATGTATCACTGTGATTGCTTACTCCATTGGAGCTAAGCCACAAGGAAAATCCTTCATCTATGAGACGATTTGCTAAATGATGGCATGCAACCGAGTCCTCTTGGCAATAACTTAGCATGACATTATAACATATGGAAGATTCAGCTGTTGCTGTAAGATCTGATGTTAGAAATTGAATAGTGGACATCGGGAGTGATGTTTCAAATAACAATTGTTGTAAGTGTTGTTTTTCTTCAATTAGTGCAACTGTCAGGCGATATTTTTGTTTCGCTTCGTGTATACCAATGATCGAACCTTTTAGTTTGATTCGTTGATCACTGCTAATTTGCGGCAAAATGCATCTATCATTACAATATTTATAATAGGCATTGATCAAATACTGATTCCAATCATTGAATCCATCCAACTCTACTTCAGCCATACATCGTTTCAAATAATTGCTTATTTTTTCCTGACACTTTAGTAAATATTCTTGCTTTGATGATGTCAGTGTAATTGTAATAGCTAGAACAAATGACAAAAAAGTACTTTCAACACGATTAGCTAACGATTCTCTATCGAACTCTTCAAGGAAATAACTCGAGACCATCATCACTCTGTATGATGAATGTGATATGTATTGAACTAAAAAAATTGTATTTATAGGACGGAACAGATTTTATTCAGATTGTATCCAATATTTTTGGATCTTTCAGCCTTAAGAAAAGCTTTTGAATCAAAATAATCATCGTTGATACTATCACATATTCTTGAACTTCCATGTATGATCTCTATCAAACTGTAGGAAGATTAAATTCTCGTATCACGAGCAACAGAAACTAGAGCTCAGCAGGCATTTCACTCTCGAAACCTGGAAGCCATATTTCGGAATCTTGAATTTAATCAAGCAACAACTTAAGAAAACATGTTTTTTTTTTAATAATGTTTATGATAATCAACTTGCATATGAATTTATGCCTTTCATATCTCAGACTGTGTGCTCTAGCATTCGTTATATATATTCAGGTTTCTATACGTCTTTTTCGTCTACCTTTTTATGGGAGACTGTTATGTGTTCTAGTTTCCAAGAATGGGAACCTATCTCGCGTTCCCCATTCCTAGGAATAGACCACAGAAATAGCATCTCTAGATGATGGTATTTTTCTAAGTAGTCTTCTACGCACAATAAAATTTCACAAAACTATAAAAAATAAGTCGATTTTGAACAACAGGTGTCTCGCTAAAATTCTTGCTATTTCAGAATTTGGGGATTGCCTCACATGCACTCCTACCAACAAATCCTTAAAAAGTCTTCTTTTACACTTGCTTAGCATACGACTAAATCATAAAGTGTAAAGATGCAGACGACAATACTAGAATTTCCACTACGACTGAAATTTTTAATACAAAAAAATTAGAGCTACAAACATTCGTCTAATGATGTTACTGTTTGTAATGAGTATGTCAAGTAGAAAGTCAAAAGGCAGTTTAACACTATCTTACTTGATGTTGGATAAAAAAGAGTTCCATAACTATTATCAATTATTTCCATCGTTGAAATTACTGTTAAAAATTCTTGATGTAACGTTTGCTGGTCAGGTAAGAGAATGAATGAGACTTTTAAACATGTTGATTTTAAGGATTGAATTTGACGCTGTGTCTCATAGATCATTTCCTCGGCTACAATTTTTTCGTCGCTGCATGAATCAGGAACTGCAAATGCAATTGATTGAGTTTCCATATTCGAATGCTTATCTCCCATGACAATATATTGAATGACCTTCGATATGAATTTTCGCACAGATTCACGTAAGCTATTTTCATTGATGGGTACCATCATTGCTGATAATGACCAATTTACAAATAGAATCTTTTTGCAACACAATCTACCAGCTGTTGTTTCAGTAATGAATGAAAGTGAATTCTTGCCACTTTTTTCCAATGGTTGTTGCACAATTTCCCCAGCTCGTTCAATAAGACTTTCCTTTAATCCATATGATACGGATGGAATAACAATTGTGTCGACCTAAAGTGTACATATCAAGAAGCGTTCATAATTATGTTTATACATTAATTTTTTAGAACTTTCACAAATCTTTTTCGACTTTACTAATGAGAAATAAGAAAAAGTGATAGATTCATTTCACATCTGTCAGATAGTTGTCTAACCTTTTGTGCAGCTATATCGCCGATAAGAACTTCAAATGATCCATTAGCTAATGTTGCTTGTCGGTGAACCATGGATGATGAACAGAATAAATCGGACTGTTCAATTATTCGTTTTGAAACAGAATAAGCCGTCGATGCAGTTTCAATTGCTTTTGGTATTGTACATGCTTTTAGTGTTGTTTCGATTTTAAGATCACAATTGCAACGATTATTTTGAGCAATGGTTTTAACAACTAAGCTTGCTCGATTGGCAATATCATAATAGAATTCAGTTGTTTTGAATGTACACGTTGTTATGTGTGATAATAAAGTGTTGATCCGAGATTCAATTTCATCTTTCAATTGTGGTGGTGCATTAAATGCACGTTGTCGAACATTGAAGTGTACACGATCGTTTTGAAATTCTTTCTCAATCACTTTCAATTCTGGTCGACAGACATTTATAAGATAGTCGATCTGAATAAAAAAAACAAATTCAAAAACGTTTTCCTTAATTAAAAATTTAGACGGACTATTATATTGATCCATGAGGAGCTTCATCGTAGAAGGAAAATAATGCTTTCGTATGCGTGAACTTGTTTTCTTCGTACTCCAATCCTGGCATATATTTTATGGATGCTAAATGATTCTGACTTTTTCTCAATCATATCTTTGATGAGATATACGGGATCGTATAAATGCAAGGATTGATATAATTATTAGTCTGTTGTCACGTTCACCGGAGTCGATGATCCCTAGTCACTGCTCCACTTATATGATGCCAATCTTCGTAAACGTTTGCTCATTTTTAATATAGTTTACGTGGTTTTGTATACTTTTAATCACCATTGCTCTAACTATTTTAGATCGAAGAAATCCTAATTGTCGTGCCATATCGCTATATGTATCAAGCAATGCTTTGAGGTGATATATTGCAAATTGTCAACAATTTACTTTCTTCAAATAATGTAGATTCTGCTTCTTGTCATTAGACTTCAAAGCCTCGTAACTTGAAACTATAAACTGCACAAGTAGCAAGATGATTATTTCATCTACATTCAAACAAACGACTGACTTAGAACTAGTATGACTGTATTTTTCTTTGAAAAACTCTAGAATGATAATTATCCTTTTACGCTAGAAATTACTCACTTGTGCTCAGCGTATAGCAATCGATAACAACATTTCTCAATGGTAGTCTACATACAACTATATTTACCTTCCCTTCCTCTACTTAATTGTTCTCCTGATATTCCAACGCGTCAGCTATGTCTCGAAAATTTTCTGTAGGTATGATCGAAATGATTCGTATTATGAAACTAGCGATTGCCACTTTGCGTTGAACGTTCATTAAAGTGACATGTTAAAGTTTAACATTAAGACTATATAAACAGCAAGTACTGAATAGAAACGACAGCTGGCTCTGAGTAATATGCTGACTTGCAAAGATGAATCTTTCTGGATGTCGAAGACTACTCTAGTTCTAGTATTTTAGTTTAGAATTTTCCAGACATAGTCATAGTATTCGTGCGAAATTTAATTGAGGATTTTCATACTATGCCGTTAATCATATGTTGCGTTATATAGAATATATCGGAATATTTTGAATGTACTGCATCAATGTTGTTAACAATGCATACATTTTCTCGGAATTCCTTTCTAATAGTTCGTTTTTTTTTGCAGCCAATGTTCGAACATTGTATTTCTATTGTAATATCTGTGCAGATTCTCAACAAAAACATTAGAAGCTGAATTTTTCAGGATACAATCAAATTTGTTTTGAGAATCACACGGGAGTTCAAAAGTCAGACAATTAAGTATCACTCGGTTATCTACTTGTGAGTGAAATATCAACTGAAAATCGCTTTACGCATTAAGATTCTTTCCACTCTCTCTGATGTTGTACTTGATATAAACAGAGATGATACTTACTTGCATTGAGGTCATTTCATTCAACTGATATTTTGTTAAACGATATTTGTTCAGTAAATCTTGAATTTGTTGTACTACATCATTGACTAGTTTGAAATAGCCAAAAATGTTGATGTGTTGTTGATTTTTGTCTGTTGCCATAGTAACAATTTTGTTGCATGTAACAGAAATCATTCCATTTTCTTGATTGTGATGCTTCACCATTTCGATTAGTTCTTCTTGAAATTGTATTGCTTGCTTGTTTTGACGTTTCGATAATGTATTTACTCTACTATCTGCACTTTGTTCATCGTCATGTTTCGATGTTTGCGTTGTTCTGGGTACTCTTGATTGTTTGTTATCTTTCAATTGTAACACGAATACTATTCGTAGAATATTATTTTGAATTATCTGATCAATGCCAACAGTACTTGAAAAATGATTGAATTTTTCGTCATTGAAATAGTAAATTTCTAACACTTTAGTACGTTTGCCACTAGCTCGACATACAGTAAACAGATCATTTTCATTATCTATTATTGCTTGTATGATATCAACTGCTCTTCGATTATGTAACCATGTTTTAACTAAACAATTCTTTAAATGATATTTTTGAAGCCTCTGATAAAATATAGAATGAACGTTTGAATCATGGACATAAGCCATTTTCTCCTCAGAATAGAAACTTGTTGTTTTCGGTCACATGGAGGTGATATTCTCATTGGGTCTTAAAAAAATTGTCTGTTGTCTAAACAGTATTTCATTTTTTAAATGCTGAAACAAGTCAGTTTCCATTCAAAGAACTCATGAGAAAACTCATAAGGAAGAGATCTCTCGAAAAGATGAATTGTTTTGAAATTCCGACTTAATTTCATTGTGTAAATTTTGGCGAGTGGCAACATATTATAT
>CAJNOL010000855.1:0-33097 GCA_905250125.1 Rotaria sordida
TGTTCAATATTTATCAATTCTGATGTTGTTTGAATCGATTCATTTGACAAACAGATTGGAATTGATTACTTCTTAAAGGTTTCTATTCCATAGATTGATCGAAATCATTCCGATCAAGATCACATCATATTTATTCAATGCAATAAAAATGAAGCTCCTCTATAATACAATAAAATTTTTTTCTTGACTAGAATATAGTTTAGAAGAAATTTCTTGCTGAATTTTTTAAGAAATATATTATATTACAACTAAACGTCGAATAAAATATAAGAAAATATCTGATTGAAGATAAATGAATCTCAATAGAAAATCATATCTGTTTTTGAATATCGACTTCAAATTGAATTTTTATCAATGAAAATATTCTTAATCTTAAAATAGAACAAGTTAAAATGTTTAAAAAAATGAACGAGATTTTATGTGAACATTTTTTTTCTTTTTCAATTTATTTTGAAAATCATTTTTAATGTTTAAATAAAACAATGAAATATTTGTTTCATTTTCAAATTATTAAAGAAAAACTAGTAAGAAGAAAAAATTCAAATTCGATATTCATTCAATGAGAAGAATAATTAAAAGAAGCACAATAAATTTCGTTTTTTTATTATAGAAATCAATCTCAATT
Organism: Rotaria sordida; assembly: GCA_905250125.1. Lineage (NCBI taxonomy): Eukaryota > Metazoa > Rotifera > Eurotatoria > Philodinida > Philodinidae > Rotaria > Rotaria sordida. Next base: position 626 of record CAJNOL010000855.1, read on the forward strand.
ATTTTCTCTTATCGATCAAACATTTTGAACGATTCAATTGACTTTCGAAATGAAATATTCTATTAAATAATAAATTAGTCATCATGTCGAATAATAAATAATAAAAACAATCTTTCAAAAACTACATCATTTTTTTTTAAATAAAATAGTCTAAAACACATGTAAAAAGGCTGACAATAACAAGTTTATGAGAGAATGAGTTATCAATCTCTATTTTCGAGCATTTTTTCGATATTTCTGAAAAAAAATTGACCAAAATTTGTTTTCATACAATTTCCATTAAGGTTCGACAATGATTTTTTTTGCGTTTGGTTGCCCCTCCTCCGTCCTCCTCCCTCTCCCACTTGACAAACATCCTCGATTCGCCACTGAAGGTTGATGTTTTTTATCAGTGGTAAGAAAAAAAATGAAATTCTCTTGAGTTTAATTGCATTTTTGATTTAATATAAAAGAGTTTTTTTTTATTTAAAAAAGAAAGACTAAAAACTGTTGGGTTGTTATTGACAGCGATGTTTTTGTTGTTGAATAAATGTCGATAGACGTTGATGGTGAGCATGTTCTTCATGTTGTTGCGTTCGTTCTTCAATAGGATGCCAAAGAAATCGACCAAGAAGAAAAAGTACAAGCAGCAACAGTTCTTTTTTTTTCTCTTCTCGTCGGCTTTTTTTATCGCATCTATTTCACATCTATTCATTCTCACTTTCTATTGAGAAACAACATCAACGTTAGGAACAAATCAAATGTATATTTCTCATTTATTCTGAATAGTTCATTATGGAAACATCGACATATTCATAATAATCAATATGATTTATTGATTGTGAGTTCTATTGATGACCGCATTTTGACCTCAGCTTTTTTTTATTATGAACAGATGTCTTTAACAATGTAGATTAATGTTTCTTTTTCAATTAGAAATATTTGTTTAAAAAGAAGAAAAAAAAATGGTTTTGTTGTTTTGTAAGATGGCATAGTTGGTTGTCAATAGCAAGGAAAACAATATTTATTTTAGGTTTCTTTTTATTTGTTCCACTGAAACAAAAAAATAAAATCATCTTAGGGTTTATTTCGTATATTGAAAATCTTTCAATGAATTTTTTATTAGATTGATGGCTGAAGAAAATCAGTCACCATCAACATCTGATCATCCAAATGTCCCTTCAACTGAGACAAAAACATCAAATCATTCAAAAAAAAATGAACTTCAAAAAGAAAATACACTTTATACAGAACCTCAACCAAAATGTTATATTGGAGTTGGAAATAATTCAGAATTGTAAGTTTATTATAATAGTGAAAATTCAAAAAAAAGATTGTTTATAAATTGAATAGAATTGAAAGTATTTTAACATCAATTGGATATGAACGTCAAATCGAAAAAACAGATGATTTTAAATTAAAATGGGTTCAATGTAATCAAAGTGTTAATTGGAATTCATTTAAAGATGGTGAACAGATGGTTAATCATATACAAGGTGAAGATTATTTTACAACTAAACTTCAATTATGGCAATCATTACAAACATATGAAAAAATTTCAATGACTATGCAAAAACGTTCACTACAATTTTTACCATTAAATCAATTTGTTCCTGAAACATTTAAATTAGATGAAAAAAATGATCGAGATGCTTTTTTCAATACACATAAACGTTTGTCTATTCGAATTCTTCTAATTTTTAAAAATTATTTTCAATGTCTTTTTGTTTTCTAGCTGGTGATGTTTGGATTTGTAAACCTAGTGGACTTAATCAAGGTAAAGGTTTTATTTTCATTAAAATAATAAAAAGAAAAAAAAATGAATTTTTGTTAAATATAGGAAAAGGAATTTATCTTGTTCGAGATATTGAAAGTTTAAAAAGTAAATTTGCTGAAATTGATGCTATGGACAGGAAAAAACAAATATCAGTCAAACCAATGAAGAGAGTTATTCAACGGTTTGTTTTTTTTTTATTTATTATTTTTTTTCTTATTAAAGAAAGTTTTTTGTTTTTAAAATAGTTATATTATGAATCCATTATTAGTTCAAGGAAAAAAATTTGATATTCGATGTTATATGCTTATATCAAGTGTTAAACCACTTTTGATTTTTTATCATTCAGGTTATATTAGACTTTCAATGTTTGATTTTGATAATAATGATGAAAATCTTCTTACACATCTTACTAATCAGGTTTTTTGTTTTTATTTTTGTTTTTGTTAATATTTATTTTAATTTATTTAATTAAATAAGTATATGCAAAAAAAAGATCCAAAATATTACGATATTAAAGAAGACACAGCATGGACTATGGAACAATTTAAGTATTTGAATTTATTTTCGATTTTTTTTAATATTAAATTCAATATATATTTAGTGATTATGTTAATAAAAATCTTGCATCAAGTAAAAATCTTGAACAAGATTGGGTTCTAAATGTATTACCTGTAAGTAAATAGTTGATGAATAAATAATTAAAAAAAAAATAAGAAAATATTTCAAAGAAAACCATTCAACGTATTATGTTAAATGTAATTGAAAGTATTCGAATGAGATTAAAAAGACGTATTGGTTGTTTTGGTTTATATGGTTATGATTTTATGATTGATCAAGATATGAAAGTTTGGTTAATTGAAATAAATGTTAATCCAGCATTAACAACAAATACAAATACACTTGTTCAAGCTATTCCTCCTGTTGTTAAAGAATCCATTTGTAAGTTTATTTATTTGATTTTATTTTAATCTACTTATTTATTTATTTATTTTAAAAAACAAAGTATTATCAATTGAATGTTTTGAAAAACTTCGTCATAATCAAAAAATCTTTCCATTAAAATCTTTGAAAGGATTTAGATGTATTTATAATGAATTAGAAAGAAAAGGTTCATTACCTTATATTGAACAAAGACGAGCAGCATCATCTTCACCAAATACACGAAAACTTCCTCCAATTGTTGCTCCTCCATTAGCACCATCTCCTAAAACAAATACAAATAATTCTCCACCAAATTCTCCAAAAACAATATCAAAAAATAATGATCAACAACAAACATCTGTTACACAAAAAAATGTTATACCAAATATAAATCGTACAAATGTTGAACGTCCAAAAGTAAATCGTTCATCAGATTCAATATTATCATCATTAACAACAACAAATCATTCATTTCCAATAGTTAATCCTCCATCAAGTGAAACAATGGTTATGAGATATCAAACAATTCAAAGATATAAAACTAATTTTGAAATATTAAAACCAGCAACTGTTATTGCTGAAGAATGGAAAAATTTAGATCGAACACAAAAAGATCGTTTAGCTATTGGAGGTCCTAAAGCTCTTGTACTTGTTTCAAAATCTTCAACTCCTACAAAACATATTCCAACACTTCAAACATAGGGACACGGGGCAGTTGCATCAACTTCTTCTTATCAGAAAGATCAAAATTGGCTTGTCACTGGAAGACAACTTACTGTGGTTGATACCAAAACACTCGGTTTGTTTTCTTGTTTTTTTTTAATTTCTCTTTTTTATTAGAATTTTTTTTTTTGTTTTTAATAACAGGTACATGGCTTAAACAACGACAACAACAACAACAGGAGAAAGAAAAAGAGAAAGAAAACGAAAACGAAAATGAAAAAAATAATCGAATTGAAAAATTGTCAAATAGTTCATCTGGAAATTCTTCTGAAACATCATCAACAACAACAACAACTGGTGGTGATAATCCAACAGCAAATTTACCTGGAAATTTTCAAAAAATAAATAAAACACGTTCATGTTCAGCAACATTACGTGGTCAAAGTTTACTACCTGAAAAGCCTTTAATTATTAAAGAAATAGTTCATAGATCACATCCATGGGAATATGATGATTATTCATCTCAACAAGATTCTGTTGAACCTTTAACGAAATCAGCACTTATTTATCGTTTAATGCGTTCAAGACTTGAAGCCAATTTAGCTAAATCAATATCAGCCAATAGAGATCGATCAAATAAGAAGAAGAAATTATTTTCATCTACAACAACATGATGTAACTGTCCGAAGATTTTTAATCCATTCTTTCAGGAACCTTTTCTTTTTTATTATTTCAATTTCAGTTTTTTCAATTAACTCTTTTTGTAGATAATTTTATCATTCTTTTTTCTTTTTTATTATTATTATTGACGTTTATTTTCATTAAAGAAAAAAAAAACTTCTTTGCATTTCAATATAGAGGATCAATTACAGAAACTTGAATAGCTCGAGAACGCGAACAGACATAATGAAACGATTTTCGTCCTCTGCTACATAACTATGGAACACATCGAATTATATCAGAACACTTTTTTTCCATTAGTTTCATAAAGCTTTGTCAAGCGAGTCTTGATAAAACTATCATCATTTTCAGAAATTTACATCAAATTTCAAGTTTTAGAAATATGTAGCCAACAAAGAAAATAGTTCTCTTTTCCAATACTCAGACTTGATGTGTCTACCTTGTACTTTTCAAGAATTAGAACAGTTTTCTACGAATTCTAGATTTCAATTGATTATCTGTGGGTCGCGCAAAAAATAATCTGGACGATGGGCGTTGATCATATTGACGAGCGAATCTTTTCAGATGGTTCTCCTCTCTTTCAATTTCAACGATTTTTTTTGCCTATAGATACTGCTCAATGTTCAAGTAAAAATTCTAAAAAGGATTTGTGTTCCCCTAGCACGTCCTTCAAGAGTTATGAACATTTTAATTTTGTCCCTATAGTGCTCAAGAGAGGGTTCGTGAGACCATTTACAATTTTTATCAGAAGCCGGTCGCAACTAAAATTTATACCTTGATTCAGGTACCTCAAAAGATAGATCATTATTCAAAACCTCTAAATCCAAAATATTGGCTCTTTCTGGCTTCTCTGTGAACAATGCCAAAGTATACAAATGATATACCCTTCTATATTTGATACAAAAATCAAGATTTTTAGGTGCTATTAGTATTTTACATTTTTTTTCTCTGTATTCGGTTGTTAGTTCGAATTCGAAGACATCTCAAAAGATGCAGAAATGTTTTCTCTACAAAATCGGATAACTGGTTAAGCTATACAATATCATTCATCAAATGACAATCTCAATACATGAACGAAAATGACCATTATCTAAATTCATGATTTTATAGTATTTTGATCGTAGCCATCTTGAATCATGCTATCCCAAATTAATTTATATATTTTCAGGAAGTCCTTGAGATTCTGCATTTGTATAACGTATTGCTTCAAAAGACGAAAATATCAATGCAAATAGTTTAAAGATATTTTCATTCGTGTATTGAGATTATTATTTGCTGAATGGTATTGTATAACTTAATCAGTTACCCAATTTTGTAGAGAAAAAAATTTCTGCATCTTTTGAAACGTCCTCAAGCGCGAACGGATGCGGAGAAAAGTGTAAAACACTGAGGTCACTCTAAAAACTGAGTTTTTGACCAGGTGCCGAAAAGAGTATCATTTACATCAGTAAAGTTAGCACCAGATTTGGCTTTCTTTGTCCGGATTCGCTATATTACTTTGGTTGTTTCTGAAACCACTCGTATTAGCTGCAGAATTCAATTCTGCGTCGAATGGTATCACTTTTGAGGGTAATGGTCGACCAAAAACACCCCCTTTTACTGATAATACTAGTTTTGGGAATAAATTTCGCGGTATTTCCTAGGGTGTGGGTATGGGTGTTCGCGAAGAGAATATCCGTACTCACACCCTAGTTTAACCCTTTGAGTACCGGCGACGCGAGTTCGCGTCCTGATAGTTTAGGGTCTGAATAACTTTAGAAAACATGATCGTTTGATTATTTTATGATATGAATTACATGAATATTTGCGTCTAGGATATTTGTACGGTTAAGACTATCTATACCTAGTGATGAATATTAGTTGTTCTCTAATATTTCTATCGACCATTATGTGATTCAATGAATTAGAACATAAGTCATTGGACTACATTTCCCAAGAAAGAATAATCGTTATCAACAGGATTTTTCATATTAACACAGTCATTCAAGAGTGTTATCTATAGTAAAGGTTCTGATCAATTGATCACATTTGATAACTAATGTAGAGTGCACTTTTTGATATAAAAAGTCACGAAGAACAAATGTCGACAACTTCTGACTCATATATATTATTTTTCTTTATCTTTCTCTAATCGTAGAATGACGTCATAATCTCTCTTCTATTTTCTCATATTCTTTTACGAGCCTTCGAGTAGATTCTTATTCTCCCTGCGATATATATATATATATTTGTTTCATTCTTATTATTCAAACGAAAGTGTGATTTATTTCAACATATCCTATATTTCTGTGACGTCTATTATTCACAAAGTGAAGCTGCTTTCAACGAGAAATCTAACAAAGAAATAATCGAATAATAATGGATTCAGAATCTGGCAATGAGTCTGGAGACTATTCATATGATGAAAGTTCTGATGAGGTTGAATATAGCAGTGATTGGGATGAAGAATACACAGCTTCTTTTGAAAAAATATCTACTACAAGGAGAAACTTGAGAAAAGGAAATTTCAATCCGCGTTTGTTTAGTTTTGATTCAAGTAGTTGTGAATTATCTTTCACCATAAAAAATCTTGCTCTCGAAACACCATTTGACTTCTTCAAACTATTTTTCGATCGACGACTACTTGAAACAATTGTTAAAGAAACTAATCGATTTCATGCAAATTCTGCATGGACAAGCTATAGTCGTACAGCTCCATGGATCGATACAACAATCAACGAAATGTATACATTTTTAGCTACGGTTATGTTGATGCCTCATTCGAAAAAAAATCGTATTTGTGATTATTGGTCTACTGATCATCTTATTGCAACACCAATATTTGCTGAACTTTTCACTAGAAATCGATTCAGAGCTTTACTTACTAATCTGCACTTCAATAAAAACCAAAATCAAATTGTTAAAGATAGTCTTTACAAAATACAATCAATTATTGATGAATTAAAAAAAAGGTTTTTGTGCTCTTTGAGTCCATATAAAAACCTTTGCATTGACGAAGCTTAACTTTATGGAAAGGCCGTTTACATTTCAAACAGTATATACCATCAAAACATCATAAATTTGGAATTAAAATGTTTATACTTTGTGACTGCAAAATAGGTTTTATAATGAATTTCATAGTTTATGCCGGTTCTAAAACGTCACTCAACTATCAAGAACATCTTGGTGTCACTGGATCTATAGTTACAACTTTATTGGAACCCTTCTTGAATAAAGGTCATTCATTATTTGTAGATAGTTTCTATTCCAGTCCCACTTTATTTGAATATCTTCATCAATATAGAACAGGAGCATGTGGAACTGTAAATAAAAGTTGAGTTGGTTTACCAATCTTTGAAAAGATACAGGAATCTGGGGAGCAAATTTTTTTATCACACTGACAACTTACTTGCATTACAATGGATTGATAAACGTGATGTCACAATGTTATCTACACTTCATGAACCAATTATGGTTCCAACTGAAAAAGTTCACTTTGCAACGAAGTAGCCGAAGATAATATCTCTTTGTGTGAAAGAATATAATGAGTACGTAGGTTTGGTCGATAAATATGACATCCAAATAAGCTTCTCGGAGTGTATTCGTTGATCAGTAAAGTGGTACAAAAAGTTCTTTTTTCATCTGCTGGATCTTACGATTTATAATGTATATGTTCTATACAAACTGAAAAAAAATGTTAATCTTCGTTTGGCTACTTATCAGCTTGAGGTGATTAGAGAAATTATTGGAAAATATGGTAGCCAGGTGCGAAGTTCAATCGGTCGACCATCTTCTAAAAGTCCACTGCGACTCACAGCACGACATCTTCCTTCGCGCATTGAATCAACAGAGACTCAACTAAATCCAAGAAGAAAATATTGCGTTTGTGCCAATACTGTGAGAAGAGCTAGATCAAGAGATACTTCGTATGAATGCATTGAATGTGACGTAGGATTGTGTCTTATGGATTGTTTTAAAGAATATCACACTCTACAAGCATTTCAATTCATGCACTTTGTGATGTTTTTTGCGAAATAAACGTTAGTTTGAAATTATAAAAATTTTTATTATATAAAAATAATCCGGCACTCAAAGGGTTACAACTGATGGTTCTGCATCTCATTCTAATACAATTCAATTACCATTACGACGTTTATCAACTTCGAAAGACCGGTGCTGCGTATGCAACATCTATTTTTCAGAGTCGAAATCACCATGTTCATTGATAAAACAATCTGCACGATTTAACATGCTTCTTACTCACAATGTTTTTATACCAAATGGTACTACATGTTGTAGAAAACATTTACATGATGATGAATTTAAGTCTGATGCCATCATTTTGATGAAAAAAGGTCCAAATATGTGTGCAATTTCTGACCACGAACCAATGGAATTATTGAACGATACTCGAACTTCATTTAATGAACTTCAATCTCTACTAACTAAAGCACGGTCTCGTTTACCTATTGATTTTGATGACGATCAAATGACAACAGATCAATACTTAAATCTCACCGGCATTTCGAAGGAAAATTTCTTTGACCTTTGCTCTCATATTCCATCAACAAGTCTCAGGCAAACAAGTTTACGTTCCGCTCGTCAATCTATCGGCTGTCTGCTCGTTAAGTTACGATTGAGTCTGAGTAATCAGACTCTTGCTTCGTTGTTTTCATTGCTTGATAGACGAACAGTTAGTCGTGTTATTGACAGTGCACGTACCGCCATAATAAAGCATTTCGTACCAAAATATTTGGGATTTTCGCATTTAACTCGACGAGAACTCATCGATAATCATACTCGTCCACTTGCCAAACTACTGTTCGATCAACCAAGTGAGGACAAAGCTATTATTATTCTTGATGGCACTTATATTTACGTCCAAAAAAGTGGTAATAATCTTTTACAACGGCGAACATATTCATTACATAAAGATCGTGCTCTCATCAAACCAATGATGTTCGTTTCAACAGACAGCTAATTTATTTCAACAATAGGTCCATATTTTGCGGATGCGCAGAATAACGATGCTTCGATGACGAAACATATTTTCTTGACAAATAGCGAGAACATAAATGATTAGCTTCAGCCGAATGATATGCTAATTGTTGACCGAGGCTTTCGGGACTGTCTGTAATTCCTTGAAAAATTTGGACTGAAAATAAAAATACCTGCGTTTCTCAACAAGGCAGAAAAAGTCTTTTCAACCCAGGAGGCTAATGAAAACCGGCTTATTACAAAAATCAGATAGGTGGTGGAAAGTGCGAATGGGCGTGTCAAGACATGGCGATTGTTCGATCGTGTATTGCCTAACTCGATGATACCGATTGCTGGAGATCTCTTCTCGATCGTATGCGCTCTAATTTATGCATATCGACCTCCTTTCATCCAAGATACATCAAAAGATCATGAAATTGCTGAGGCAATGATAGCCAGGATTTATGAGAGCAATGAACTAAAGCATTATGTTCAAAAAATGAAATATGAGAGTAAAAGTCAACTGAAATGGGTATTGATCAATTCTAATGATGCTGTCCACGATTTTCCTCATTTTACATGGGAACAATTGAACAGTATCACTTTGGGAATATATCAGTTGAAACAAGCTCGATGGTACACTATTGGCCATATTTATCAAAACGAAGCATACGTGATTAAAGTTGCAAAACAACGCCGAGACTTACTAAGAGCTCAAATTCAGTCACGCCATCGAAATGCGGTATCATACAATATTTATATTCAGTATAACAAATCATCTATTTTAGCATGGTATTGTACATGTCCATGCGGTAGTCGAGTTGTTGGTTGTTGCTCGCACATTGCTTCAGTGGTGTGGTATCTTTCTCTTGCTCGTCATGACTCGAGGCTTTTGCGTGAACGATCGTCCACTTCCCTCAGTCAAATGAAGGATGCTCAGGATTGCCCTGACGTATCCACCAGTGAGAGTGATAATAGTGACGATGATGATTCGAATGTACTATATTCTCTAGCATAGTATTTTCATAATGCTATAACTTTTCTTTGCTCCAGAGTGGATTATGATCAATCTTTCAAACTATTGATCGAGTTTAGATACAAACTGTTGCAAAGGTAAGTGCACTCCATCATACTAAATTATTGGACATAATAATATAATTAATCGACAAGATTTTCGAACTTACATTTTTCATTTGAAGAATCATAGACTTTCACAGATTTTTTCAATTTTCATAATGTAAATAAAGACTTTCATTTCTTTCAATAATAAATATTTCTTAATTTCATGCTATTAAATTGTGTCACAATAAGCCATTGTCATGTTTCTTTTTTTTTTTTTTTCTAATAAAGGCTTTTGAAACCTAAATACTTCTCTTATTTCTATGAAAATCTTATTTTTATCAACAATAATACTACATCATATATTAGGAACTCTCAAATATTACACGCTTATGCTTTTTTTTTCATTAACAACATAACAAGTAAAAAAAATCAAGAAAGAGAGAATACCTTAACTAAAAACGCTCAAAAAGCAGCTAAGAATGGTAAAAACAATGCAATTTTTCTTCAGTATATTAGCTTTCTACAGAAAAGGACAACTTTTTTTTCTCTTCTAAGGACATATTTCGATAGAGCATGAAAAACTGCATCTACCTATATCGTTTTTACATGGAGACATAGTATTATGGCGAAGTGGTATGGCTTCAAAAAGAGTCATTCGTCACACTTATCCGAAATTTTAGCTCGTAATCCGGCTTTAAAAATTGTTTTGTGTGTTTAGATGCTGTAATTTTTACATCATTAGATAGAGAATAGTCGATTACATATTTGAAATATGTTTTCAAAAATTTAGAACGCTAAATTAAGACGGCAAGGACGTCAAAACTACAGAAAATCTTCAATTTTTGTCTAAGACCAAAATCATCGGAAATTTGGGTGTGAGTGTGAGTGTGGGTGTGTGGGTGTGTGGTTTTTTTTACCAAGAATAGATACATGTTCACACTCTAAATCCATACGGACAAGGTTAACGAGAATCTTTGTTAATTATATTGTTTTTTTTCTTATCTGTGAAAAAGTAAAAGTTTCTTGTTGGAGCCAATAGTGATACTTAACAAAGGTTCTCACTGACCTTGTCCGTAGGGATTTGGATTGTGAACACGCCTCTGTCCTTGGTAAAAAAAATGAGCCTATTTGATCGAGCCGTAATGAAAATATTCAAATTTTTCTTTGGCAAGGGACTTACTGGACACCCTATATGATAAAATATGATTGAAAATTCTTAATGTATTTATTAAAAAAGAGCTCAATATTCACAAGTGGAACTTTGTTGACAACTAGAAATTTGTCAGTCAAACACTTTCAGATTCATATCTCTTTATCGTTAAAGTCACGGAAATCGATAAAAACGAGCAAACTCAACTAGTTTTATTGATATAAAAATTAATAAAAAATCTCAAAAAAACCACCAGCAAACTGGCCGGTATGCTGGTCCGGTTTCAAGTATGATTTAGACGAAAACGTGTGACTGATGAGGTAGAAATCATTTCGGCAGTAGAGGAGTAAGCTGATTGACTGTGTCGTCAGGTTTTCGGAATATTTTCCGATTATCACTGACGTAACATGAAAATAAATGCGAGATTTTTGAAAATTTTCTACACTCAGGATCAGTTTTCAGGGATGTTTTTATCTAGTTTCTTGTCTGTGTGCTCTCTACCTTCGTTTTATTTCCTTTTCACAGGGGTGACGCGAGTCAACCAACATTGGGGGGAGGGGGGGTGTAGCGAAATTTTTTGGACTAGAAAGACGAAGTCTGCAATTTTTCGGGGGGTGTAACATTATTTTTGGTGACAAGTGGAAGAAAATTTCGTGATTTTGTTGAGCAAAAAAACAGAAATTTTTGAAGATTGGGGGGGGCTGTCGCACCCCCGACATCCCCCCGGTCGCGCCACCCCTGCCTTTTCATTTCAAAACTTTTTGAAACAAAGCATCGAAAATTTTCAGTCATGACTGTAGTCTGAGACTTTAGCAACCGCCGACAACAACAGACGAGAAAAGTTGCAAAAAATTCAGGCGCGTCACGTCCGATCAATACATAGGCTTACACATTCTTCAGGCAAGATCTTTATGTTCTTGAAATATGGGCTTAATGCGTTTTCCTCTTGATTTCTGACCTCATTCTCAGAAGTTATGTGTAAATCTTTACTGTACATCAACAAGACTTTTCTATCATTGCTCTTCTATTTTATTGAAAGACTTTAACAAAATATACAAAAGAAAAATCACTACAATAAAAATACATTCCATTTCATGCAAGTTAAGACGAAATACAAGCGGACAAAATAGAGAATATTTACAATGATAATAGAAAAAGAAAACTAATTTCATAGTCATGTTATAAATCTGACATGTTCATCAAGAAATAGATGATAATAATAATTTATTTATATTAAAAACGCATACTTTTTTTTACTATAATTGTTCTTCTCCATATTCATTGTCTGGATCCAAGTCTGTTTCAATAATATTCTTTGTGAAAACTCTAACACCAACTAGAACTCGAATCCTTAATCAGTCTGAAATTGTATCTTGTTTATAAAATATATTCATTTATCTGATATCGGCATGCAAAATTATATATTATATTAATAGAAGAACTTTTGTTCACCAAATAGTACACAATAACTGTTATCTGTTAACTGTTATCATGCACAAATAAGTAAATAATGTATAGAGATGTTTGTATTTTAGTTCATGCATATGGAAATAGATGTAACATGCCGTTTATCTTCAACTTCGTACAAGAATCTTTTTTTATTATTATTTTTTCAAAAGAAAATTATCAGAATTTGAACATTAAAAAGAATCTTGACTGATTGATTAAGAAAAACATGAATCTGGAAAGAATAGATCGAAGAATGTTGATTAGCTAATGAAAGAGAAAAAATCAAATGATCAACTTGATATTTAAAAGAATCTGTTTAAATAGTTACCGAATAATATTCTATTGGAATTTTTTTTTCAAACATTTCTACTTAGGTACAATGCATCCGAGCTAGTTTATTGGAAATCGTACCTATTTTAACAATTATTTTAGTAAAAATATGTTAAATAATGTATATCTGTATAACACTGTGATATATTTTGATTGAAAATAATTGTTTTCTTATTGAATCGTTGAATTAATATCGAGAAATTTGTTGAGACATAGTTCATGAATATGAACATTTTTTTGTTTAAAGAGCAAACAAATGATAAACAATGATCATTAAGAGTCGAGAGAAAAGAAAATATTCATATTTCAAAGAATAAAAAACATATTTATAATGAATTCTCCATAAATTAACTAAACAAGAAATGATGAATTTTAAATAATAAACTAATAAATATATAGGAATTGATCAAGAAAAATTTTCGATATAAAATCATATATCAATATTTATTCAACTGATAGAAACTCGATTAAAGATTAAATGAAAATAATTCTCATTTTTTTCATTCGATTTTTGTGAATCCTTGTTTATATAAAAGTTTGCTAATTTTCTTCTAAAAATGAGACAATTTGATAAAAACAACTAACTTCTAATTAATTGAAATAAATCTTTTTTATCAAACATAGTTAATTGAACAAAAAAAGACAATAATTAATAAATTCATTAAATAAGAATTCGAATGTTTTTATTGTTTATTATTTCCTTGATAAAGACTTAAGTTTTCTTAATCGTTAATAAACCAAGAAAGAATGTCGATTTCGAAAATTTGCACTGTTGTTTTCTTCGTATAAGGTAATTATTCGTCTAAATATATCTATTATAATGATTAGAATAGTCTCTCTATTCAATCTAAATATGGTTTTTATCATTATAAAAGATCTTGATAAAATCGAGGTTAGACATAGACGATAACAGACCATATGTGAATAATGGCAATAATCATGATAAACAAAAAGTTGCAGATTGTTGTTTAGTTTATTTGATATTCGATAAACTAACTAACTAAATCATGTGAAAATTATTTTTATTTTCTTGTAGATCTATCAATAATAAGAGATAATTATCATTTAAGAGATATGCATACTGACATTCGTTTATTTTCATATTTCGATCTATTTGACTAAGGAAAAAAGTTTGAAAGAAAAACAAAAAACAAAAAGAAAAGATATATTTGTTATGTGGTTATCAACATAGTGAAGAAAAATGAATATAACTAATGAAAAATTTTTGTTAAAATATAAAGAGTCAAAATTGGAAATGAATAAATTCTTTTTAAAATAATTTTTATCAATAATTAGTAATAAATATAAAAGAAAATCATTTTCAAAAAAAAAACAACATCAATTTGTTTAATTATTGATTAAAAAAAAAACGTTTTCATTGAATGAAGAAAATTTGACATATTTAATTGAATTAGTTTGTTTCAAGTTATTATTTAATATGTTATCTGTTATAATTATTATTTATGTTGATAATTAATAGTTAGTTTTATTTATGTTAATAGTCAATAATAATAATAATAATAATAAAACAATAATATAAAAAGGATTGATTGATTGATTTCTATTTGTTAATCTATAAAAGTTGATTTAATCTAATCTATTCAAAGAATCTTTTATCAATGTATATATATAATGACAATATATATTCGTTATCTTAAAAGTAATCAATATTATTTATGACACGTTGTTTTTTTTTTCATAGATTAACTACACTCAATCATTTTCTTTGTTGTTTTTTTTTTTATCAAATCGAATAATTTACAAAGGGAAACATTAATTTAAATATATCCGGAAAAAAACGAAATTTTATAAAAATTTTCTTAAATTGAAAAGAAATAATTGTTGATATTGTCTTGTTTTGTTGAATAATATTAAAAGAAATAAATGTTTCGAGTGGTTTCTACTCAATTAGTTGATAATGGAAGCGAGCGAGAACGCTACGCACAGACACAAAAACAAATACAAAAAAAAAAGAAAAAAAAGAGACGATAAATGGAGGAATGCTAAAAGCACGATGCCGAACATGTTTTGTGTGTGTTTTTTGTTTAATATGAATCATTCTCTTGAATAGATGAATTTGAAAGTTTTTTTTTTAAATGAATATCATCTTTTGTATGTTTTTCATATTCAATTGTTGTTGAATATGATGTTTTACATAATAAACATCGATATGTTAATTGTTCAATTTTAAATATATAACCTGATAAATTATTTAAATCTTCACTTGATTTTATAGTTAGAGGTAATCTTGATCCAGATATTTGCCAACAAACTAATGCATGACATCGACATGATTCATATAATGGCCCTAAATAAATATTTACATTTATTTATTTTTATTTATTTAAATAACTACATTTCATTAAACATTTTTTTTATTCAAAACTTTCATACGAACTTTTTTTAAATTTAACATTGAATTCTAATCATTTATCTTATTTTTTGTTTTCAAAATCAATCAATCAATTAAATAAGCAACTATATTAGATCTTTATATTTATAAACGTAGTCAGGAGATGACGAGCTGCAATAGATGTCTCTTTGCCACCTTTGCCCAAAAAACAACCGGGAGAACGGGATACTGATAAAAAAACTTTTTCGCCAGGCATCCTCCTTAAAAAATTGCTGACTATGTTCCTGAAATAAATCTCAAACTCAATTAAATATCAATCAATTAGTTTATCTATTCTATATCATTTAAATATATTCTATCTACAACTAGACGGTTTTTTTTTCTTCGTCTTAGTGTCTTGCAACCGGATCGACTACTCGACATTCGGTTCGACTCGGAACATGACTCCGAGTGCAAACTAGATTTGAAATTATACCCAATATACGATTCGGCAATAAATGAGATATCGATATATCAATATATTTGAACTTTTTCAAAATGGTTTTATCTATTAAAATATAGGTTTGTTGTACCAAGAGAATTCGTTTTTAATAATTGAATACATAGAAAGAAAAATTAATAATGGAAAAAGCATTCCCGTCTGGATTATAGAAGTAGAAAGATGATCTCTTCTTTTTCGTACTATTTATCGAATAAACTAAATCGTATAATTATCCATATAAAAGCAAAGATTTGAAAAGTATTCTATGACTGTTAAAGTATCATTCGAATGTAAATTATCTCCGATTGAAGTTCGATCAGCTGTCAGGTATATCTAATCAGGTTCGTTCAGTAAACTATATGGTTTGATTTTTGAAACAAATATAATTGAATATAATATATGATTATTGATTTATTAATTTAATTAAACAGATAAAATTAATTAAATAATTGATTAGAAATATTTCAATAAAAATCTAAATGATATTATGTTCATCAAAATAAGACAAAGTTAAATTTGCGTTGTATGGTTTTTTTTTCTATGTCTTGTTCATTGGTGAAAAACATAAAATAAACTTTTGAATTCTGTATGAAAAAAAAACCCGATTTCGTGTTTTCTTTTTTCAATTGTTTAATTAATCGATCGATGTTTTATTGAATGATCAGAGATTTAATGAAATAATCAAATAGACGACGATATAATCATTAAAAGAAAACAATTTGTTTTAAAAAATAGATAATAAAGGAGATGTTTACTTTAAGGTATATATTATTTTAAGAATTGATTTTGTTCTACTGTTTAACGTTGATTTATTACAAATGATTTAAAGATAAATATTATATATTATAATGGTTATATTTGAGAAAATGTCTCATCAAATCTGTGATCATTCAATAAATATTCAATAATAAAAAATTTATCTATAATATGAAAATTGTCGTTTAACGAATAAGTAATAATAAAAAAAAGTTAATTTTGTGTTTTTCATCATTAATGAACAAGACATAGAAAAACAAACAAACAAATATAAGGTTGTCGTATTTAAATAAAATAATATTTAATAATTATAAATAATATTGTTTAGATTTTAATTGAAATATTAATAAATAAATGATTAAATTAACTTTATTTGTTTAATTGAATAATAAATTCTATTGAATAATGATATATCGATTTAAATAATAAATTATTATTCAATATAATCAATCTTGTCAGATTTTTTTGTTTCTCATCATAAAAAAGTTAAAAATTGTTTAATTAAATAAAAATAATTGAATAAAGAAAGATCAACGATTGAAATGTAAAATAATTCAATAGAAAAAAAAAAAAAAAAGAAATGTTAAACTTACAAACAAGATAACATCTTTTACAAGCATAGCCCACATCAATAGTTTGATAATCAACTTGATGATAAGAATGATCAAATAAATCTTGAAGATTTTTTCCATCTTGAGTATATTGAGCACGTGTTAAATGAGCATCGGTTTTACTTAATGAAAGAATTTTTTTTAAAGCTTCTTCAGGTAATTGTAACATAAATAAAGGTGTTCCATGAATATTTGGATCCATTAAACCATAATTATATGGATCAATACCTTAAAATATTTATATTATTTTAAAAAAAAAACAATAAGAAATAAAAAAAACAAACCAATTGGCATAAGATGCATTAAATTAATATAAGACATAAGTTGATTTTGTTCATCTTTAGATGATTTATCTAATACTGATTGATTTGAATTATTATCAATATCAATTTTCATATTTATACTGTTCTTTTTTATAAAATCATCTTTTATTGTTGTTGGTGTTGGTGGTGTTGATGTTGAAACATTTCCAATTTGTTTCGATAATATTAAGCGAATATTTTCAATATGTTTTGATGTAAATAAATGATCCTAGAATACAAAAAAAAAAAACGATCATAAATAAATAAATAAATTTGACATTGAAATAGAACTAACTCTTTGAGGATTTTGTAATGTATATTTGATTTGACATAATTTACATTGATCATTCGTTGATTGATATTCATCTGGAAGATCGGATTTAAAAAAATTTGGATTTTTCTTTTCTTTAGCACGGGCATTTTGAAACCAAACTTGTACAACACGTTTTTGTAATTGAATTTCTTTTCCTAATAATTCACATTCTGGCCTAAATAAAACAAAAACAATTAAAATCAAGGAAAAAAATATAAATAAAAAAATTATTTTTACATTGTTGGTGTTCGATATTCAAGAAAAATAGCTTTCATTAATTTAATTTGTAATGGTGTCATTTGTGTTCGAAATCTTCTTTGTCCATTTAATGAATTATTTGATGATTGTTGACAACTATTTGGTGATAAATTTCCATTGAATATATTTTTATCTTTAATTTTTAATTCATCAATTGATTGATTACTTGAATCATTCGATTCATTTAATAAATAATCATTCTCTTGTTTTCTTTCATGTAGATCATATTTTATTGATGATTTTGATAAATCAAGTGGAAGTTCATCATTTGAATTAAATACATTTGGAAATAAATCGTAATCAATTAATAATATATCATCTTTTTTTTTATATATATCCGAATGTTTTAATAATAAATGATTATCAAGTGTTGATTTTAATTTAAATGTTAATGAACAATGAAGACATTTTTTATTAATTATTATCTGATTATCATTTGAATTTGAATTTAAATTTAAATTTATATTTGAATCAATTTTAATATTTCCTTTTCTTTCACGAGCACGTGTATTTTGAAACCAAACTTGAACAACACGTTTTTTTAATTTAACTTCTTCAGATATATCTTCTAACATTTTTCTTGATGGATTTGATTCAATTGAATATTTTGACATTAAATAATCTTGTTGTTCAGGTAATATTGTTGTTCGATTTCGTTTTTGTGATGAACTTTTTTTATTTTCATCATTTGAATCATCACATAAATCTTCATCATCATCATCACCTTCACCATCTCCATCTCCATCTCCATCTCCTCCATCACCTTCTTCAATATCATTTGATGAATCAGATCCAAATGATGATATACTTTGACAACTTTTTTTATTTATTTCATTTGAATTATTTAAATCTAATCCAACAATTGGCTATAAAAAAAAACAAAACAAAAAATTATATTTAAAAAAAAAGAAGTTTATTCAAATAAAATTAATAACTTACAAAATTTTGATTATTTTGAAATAATTGTGATGAAAAAGCAGCCATAGCTGCTGCAGCAGCTGCTGCAGCTGCAGCTGGATGATAAGCAGCAAGTGGAAAAAGTGTTGCAGCATTAAGAAATGCTTGCATATGGAATGTTTGATGTTCATTAAATTGTTTCGTTGAATGAAAATATTTGTCACATTGTTCACAATAATTATCTTTTTTATTTGATGTAGTTGTACCAACATTTGATAATGGAAGACTATTTTTAATTAACATATCATATGATGATGAACGATTTAAACTAATTAATTCTTTTGTATTATTATCATCATTAAAATTCTTTTTTATTAAACATGGTGATGAACATTGTTTAGCATGTTTCATTAATTCAGCAAAACGTTGAAATAATTTATGACAATTTTTACATGAATAACCATCATCTTTATCTTTTGTCGTATATTGTATTTGTTGATTATTTTCATTAGGTGAATTATTTTCATAGGATTTTCTTGCTTTTTGTCTTGCATTTTGAAACCAAACAACGATAACACGACTATTTAATTTTAATTTATCTGATAAAATTTCTAAATCATCATCTTTTGGATATGGATTTCCTTCAAATGCATCTTGAAGTAGACGAAGTTGTTCATCACTAAAACGTGTTCTATTAGCACGTCGTGATGCTGATGATGATGATGATTGTTTTTGAAATAACTGTTGTTGTTGCTGTTGTTGTTGTTGTGATTGTTGTTGGTTATTATTATTATTATTATTATTTGATAATTTATTAAAATCATAAAATTCTTCATCTGAAAGAAGAATATCTTGTTCATCATTTGATGTTAAATCATTATCGGAATAATCTGAATCATTGTCATTTTTTTTAATAATAAGACCAGTTTTTTGATATTCATCTAGATCAATTTGATTTGATTGTAATGGTGGATTGGAAAAATTATATGGTGAATCTTTATTTTTTTGTCGTTCTTTAAATAATGTATTACGAAACCAATGTTTAATTACTTTAGTTGTTAATTGACTTTTTTCTGACATTAATTTTATTTGTTCATCACTTGGACTATTATTTATATTAAAATATGAACGTAAAATTTTTAATTGTTCGTCACTAATACGTGTTCTTTGACGTTTATTATGTGCTATATCATATGAAGAATTATTTATTGTTGAACTATGTGGATAAATAAAACAAGATGATGAAAGATTATTTTCATTTGAAATAATATTTGAATTTGAATTTGAACGAGATTTTTTTATTTGATTTAAATCATTTAATGATGATGATTGTCTTTTTAATTTATTCGATGATGATGATGATATTGTTGAAGATGATGATGATGAATGAAGTTTTTCTAAAAGAAATATCCAATGTTGTATAGCACGTGATGATAATACTATTGAATGTATATCTTCATAATGAACTTTTAATCTTGATAAACTTGAAAATTTTTTTAAACATAAATCACATATAATTTCATTTGAATATTTTGAATTTGAATTTGAATTTAAACTGGATGTTGAATTTGAATTTGAATTTGTGTTTGATATATTTTCTAAATAATGTAAAGCAATATCTTCACCAATTGATATTAATCTTTCACGTGTTTTTGATAAAAAATTCATTTGATTTCCAATTGATGATGATGATGGTGATGAACTATTTTTATTATCAAAATAACTTTCTTTTATTTCTTTACTTATTTCTTTATTTATTTCTTTTGTTTCTTTAATTGATGATGATGATGATAAATCAAAAGAATTTTTATCATTTAAATTAATTGAATGAATTTCACGAAAATGTTTTTCAAGATTTGTTAATGAATTAAAATATTGATTACATCCTTTTTTCCAACATAATAAACCAACGGATTTTGTTTCTTCATCAATATGACCTAAATTAGAAAAAAAGAATTTTTATAGTCTTTAGATTTTTCTTTTTGCTTTCAAGAAAAAATTTACTTTCATCTTGAAAATGATTTAATAAATGATAAAAATCTTTAAATGTTTTATTATGACAAGAATGACAACGATATTCATCACAAGAATTTGTTTCTGCCATTGATGAAAATCCTTAAAATAATAACATTTTTTTTTTCTTTTTACACAACAAAACAAAAAAAAACAACAAATTTATTTTTGTTTACAAAATAAAAGAAAAAAAAAATTCATAAAAAAAGAAAGAAGTATCTATTTAAATAGTTGATTCTCTCTCGAACAAGAAAAACGAAAAAAAGAGGGCGCTTTTCAATTCTAATCAACTCTGATTATCAAACCAGTTTTTTTTAATGTTATTATGTAAAAAAAAAAAAAAAAAGAAGGAAAAAAAGTAAATGATTGAAAAAAAAAGCAAAGTGTAATTTTGATGTTTAGAACAAAACGGAAAGAGAGAGAAGAAGGGAAACAAGTCAATAAGTTTGTCTAATGAAGGCGAATGAATGTGGTTGCTTTCATCGTCGTCTTTTTCTCTCGTTTTTTTTTTCTTTTCATTCATTAAGAAAGAGAACGCAAAGGGGGTAATCTCGGGTATTTTGCGTTGTCTGTGAGGCCACCACCATCACCACTTCGAACAGAATAAAATGTTGATGACATCGAACCCTCATCGACGACGACAACGACAACGACAACGACGACCAATAACATATAAATGAAATTAGTAATTGTTCGCTCACTTCGTTTCTTTTTTTTTTTTTTCTTTTTTCATTCTTCATCTGTTGGTTCACCATTGGATAGAGATCATCAACCTAATTTATTTTCTCCTCCTCATCTCCTTCTAGGCTGACCTCTCTTTTCTTTTCTTCTTTTTTTCTTTTCTTTTCTCTTCTATACAATTCTATCGTTAATTAAAGGTAGACATTACAAACTATCAAACCTTTACAACACTTTTTTATATTCAAATCAACCAAAATTTTATTTTATACCTGAATCTCCAATTAATGATAAACATCGATTCAAAGCATCTCGACTACAATTATGAATTGAACATAAATGTTCTTTCAATGATTCCTTTAAAAAGAAAAAGAAAAAGAAAGAGTATTGGATTTAAAAGAATAATTCAAATGGAATACCATTCTATTGAAATTAGATTGAGGACAAAGTGGACATGAATATGTTTCAATAGATGAAGATTCGCTTGCCATTTTTACTTCTAAAATAGAAATATTTTCATTAAACGCATCAGTCTAACTAAAGCAATCAATGAATAATAAATATATATATATATATATATGTGTGTGTGTTCTATCTTTTGCGTTGCACCCAACATGTATATTAACTAACTAACGATCGAGCCATCTAAAGAGAGAGAGAGAGGGAGAGAGAGTCGACTGGTAACAAGTCAGTTCTATGATACTAAGAGAAAAAAAAACGAGAGAAAAAGAGAAGAAAAGATGCAATGTCTTGGAATCTCGTTTGGATAGAGGAAAAGGAGACCGTTGATTGCCAATTACCCATAATGAGCGGCAGCTCGACGACGATGACGACGAAGACGAAGACGAAGACGACGACGACGACGACGATTAGGCAGAATAGAGAGAAACGAGAGATTGTTACATAAATTATTTCTTCTCTGTTTCTCTTTTTCTCGACGGCTGTCGCCTCATTCCTAATGGATTTCGTTCTTCTTTTTCTTTCTTAACATATAAACTGGCATCGACACTCAATGCGAATATCGCTTTCGATCTGAAGCATAACCATCCGCTAATAAGCGACCTATAACGAGAGAATGTGTCTGTGCTTTGCGAATCAAGAAAAGAGAACGACTATTCACATCTTTCACATTCACCGATAGAAGACACAAATAGATGTAACAGATTTTTATATTAACGCGACCAAACACGATTAATGACAAGCAACAACTAAGACAAAGAAAATAAATCATAGATTTTTTTTCCTTTCTTTTCTTTTCTTTTTTTTTCTTTCTTTATCATTTAATTTTTGTTTTTTTTATTTAGTAAATTTATTTTCATTTAAAAAAATTAACTGATAAAAATTCATCTTTTTAAATAATTTAAAAAAGAAACCGATTTATTGATTTGTTGAAATTTTTATCAAACATAAATCGAGAGTATCAATTCTTTTTTAATTTTATTTTTCTTTTTTCTTAAACAATCGATCAAATTTATCTTTTAATAAAAGAAAAAAGCATAAATTCATTGTAATAAAAAAGAAAATCTAAAGAGTGACTATTCACCTCCGAATAAAATAATATGTTAAATACAATATAGATAAATGATTTAATTTTTATCATTGAATATGAAAACTAAAATTGTTCGAAATCTACTCGAACGTTCTTATTCATAAATAAGCAATATACTTAACTTATTTATTGTTTTTTTCTTTCGTATTCAATTAATAAATATTTCAAATATTACTCATATATGAAGAAAAAATATTTTCTTTTTATGATTTAAGAAAGATATTCTAATAAAAAAAAAGTGACGATCAATTTTTATAATCTATTTGTAATATAAAGTAAAGTGTGAAAAAGTTAAAAAATAAAAATGAAAATCAAACCTTGTGATTGAGATGTTTGATCAAATGAAGAATTGTCAGGAGAAGATATAAATGTTGATTGTTGTTGAATAGATGGTGAAGACAAATCTCGACAATTATTCATATGTTTATCTGATTGCATATGTATTGCTAAATTTCCTTTAGTTGTTGTTGAATAAAGACATAAATCACATCTATATGGTTTAAATCCACATGGATATTGTTCACCACGAGCAAGACGTGGATGAACACTATGTGATAAACAATATGAACAATTTGTTTCATTTTCATTTGAATTATTTAGATTTCCATCGGAATTTGTTACCATTTGATGTTTTTCTTTCATATGAATTTCCAATGTTTCTTGATATTTATAATGCCAATTACCTTTACAATAAATATTATTTTATAAAATAAAATAAAAAAAAAAAACACATAATTCTTACATTTCGGACATTTAAGTGTTTTAGAAGAATTTCTCGAGTGAACATGTGCCGAACGATTATCAGGCGACAAAGATTGTTCAGCTACAGCCATAAACTATAATCAATGTTTTATTAAAAATAAAGAGAAAAATTTTCTTTTTTTTTTTTTAAATAAAAAATTTACTTCATTTGGGGTGTTGTTCGTTGTTGTTGATGATGGTTCACTCATGACATCATCTAGAATACTTATTTAACAAACGGTCAGAGGTCGAACATTGTTTCGCTTTTCAAATTTTTTTTTTATCTTTTCAAATCAAATCAAATTAATCAAATCAATATAAAA
The DNA here is from genome assembly GCA_905250125.1 of Rotaria sordida. NCBI lineage: Eukaryota > Metazoa > Rotifera > Eurotatoria > Philodinida > Philodinidae > Rotaria > Rotaria sordida. The sequence goes on from CAJNOL010000855.1 coordinate 24,869, forward strand.
AAGGAAAACATTTAAATAAATATAAAAAGGAAAGAAAAAAAAAATTGTTTTATTTTTTAAATGAAATATTTGAAAAAAAAAAGGTTCTTAATAGAGGTCATCGATGTCAAAAAACGAATGACTCGAGAAAAGAAGAGAAAAGTGTTATATCGTACAGTGATGGTTACAGTTCTGTTCTTCTTTTGCTTCCACTATTCTTACTCGAATCCAGAGCGAGCGAGCGAAAAGATAAAAAAAGGAACGAGTGGCACAACAAAAGAATGACGGCGCGTCGCGCACTTGCAAATCCAATAGCGGCTGCTCACGCAGCCGAGTGCGCTAACGAGCGAGAGACGACAGCAACAGCGAGAATGATTATTGCATTGAGCTCAGGCAGGCAACCATGCTGCTCAAATCAAATCACACAGCAGCAACACAGAACAGAGAGAGAGAGAGAGAGAGACAGAAAGACTTGTTGTTGTCTAATTGCTGGCTGCTGCTTTTACTACTGGCTTTTTCTCTGCCTTCTTCTTCTTCTCCTTCTTCTTCTTCTTCTTCTTCTTCTCCTTTTTCCTAGAAAGAACCGAGAGTGTAATTTAATGAATAAGGACGATGAATGTGATTAGAAAAAAGAGAGTTCCGTTTGTTGACGACTGCTTGCCCCTCGACACTGTTCGGTTCGGGACTAGAACAAGAATGATTAAAAACACAGTATACTCTCAACTCATTCGAATACTTCTTCATATGTACCTTTCGTTATTACAGTCGAACCACCTCATTCTCATTTGGATCGATGGTGTTGAGACACACACAGAAAAAAGAAAGAAAGGGAGAAAAAAACACAACATCGAGCTTTGTCTCTATCTATGATTACCTAATCAAGTGAATAGCGACGAGAGAGAAAGAACGCAAAAATTTCCTTGCTCTCTCTTCTCTGCCCGATAGTCATTATGACTCTGTGTGCTTGTTGCCGGTGAAGTACAGAAGATGGTGGAGCATAGAAGAGAAGGGAGAAAGAGAGATCATTGACAATTTATAATCGTCGGTCGTCTGTGTGTATGTGCATAGTCGTTCGTTTGACGAGTCTTACTTCGATTTTATTCAATCATGCCGCGTCGCTCCATTAAACTCAACTATTTTTCTTTCTCTCATATTCAGGGCGTGCTGGTCATTTCATTAAACCAAAACGATGGTTGAATAACGAACGGCACACCGACTGATTTAATCATGTAACACGAGACACTTAACAGAGAACTTTTTTTTTTTCGAATGATCCACATAACTCGGACGAGTTTTTTTTTCTTTTTTCATGGAAAATAGAAAGACATTGTCACAACGACGAGAAAAAAAAAGCCTATCTTATCTTCCATTGTCTAATTAGAAATCGATGGAAGCCGATTAAATTATTCGTCTTCTTCTCTTTTTTTCTCTTTGTTGACGATCGATGAGCGAATCGTGAAAGACAACGTTCTTGCGTCAAGAAAAAGAGAAACTTACTCTAATGGGTCAGTGACTAGTTGTGTTCTCTATGTGACAGAAAAAGAAATGGATGCATGGATAAAAAAGAAAAAGGCACGGGCACCACCTAATATAATTTGCAATACATTGATTACGATGACGACGATGACGAAGAGAACCGAGAAACGAGAGAAAAATTGTTTGTCAACACGGACAGCGGCATCGAGCGAGACACCAACTCATTTGCTCGATTGCACCATCGACAACATCACAGAACAACGAACGAGAGAAAACCTTCCTTATGACAAGTTGTGTTTTTTTTCTCTCTTTTTCTTTTAGTATAATCAATGAAAGAGACAGTTAATTGTTAATGTTAAAATAGTTATATAATAAGACAAGGATATAGATCAACGTTCGATATCTAACCATTGAGATAAATTATTTCAACGATTAACAAATTGTTTTTATTAACAATTCAACAATTTAATAAGATGTCGCTTTATTTCAATTCTTATTATCGATTAAAATTAAAAAACAAAACAAAATGACCATTTTTTATTCTCAGATAAAAATTCTTATTTAACCATAGAAATCAAATCTTTAGACAATTTTAATATAAATAAGAAAATAATAATTAATATTAACTTGTTTGATTAATTAAATATGTTCGAATTGTTTATTATTTATTATCTGTTGATAACAAAAAAAAAGCAAGAAAATATTTGTTGAATAATAATAAAATGTTAAATTGTATATAATGTATTCAAAAAAAAGTTCAATTCATTTGAAATAAATATCTTTTTTCAATAATTTATCTTTTCATCGATTCTAACAATTCGTTTGTTTAAAGAAGTTTTTCTTTTTTCATTTGGCTAAATAATCAATTGTTGTTATGATTATTTTCAAATATGTTCCATTAATAGAAGATTTTTTTTTGTTCTAAATCAAATTTTATTGAAATTAATTTCAAAGAAATTTAATCAAGAAAAGTCCACAAAAATTTATTTTTAAAATAATATCTGAATCGATTATTTTTTCATTATTAAATGTAACTAATAGCAATAAGAATTGTTATTTAGTAAATATATAAATATGTTTAAATTGGTAATAATTTATATTATTTTTAGTTTTTTCAAATTAAATCAATGAAAATAAAATTGATGAAAAAAATCTTTTTGTCATTTTCTTAAATTCCAAAATAATTCTGCTGATATATTTAATTAATAAATTCAATAATTTAATTTATTAAAATAAAAATAATATTTGAAAAAAATCTTCTCAAACAATAATTATATGGAAAATCTATTCGTTTAATAATTAACAAATCAAAATCGTATATTATAATATATATATATAATAACAAAAATCTAATTATTTTAAAAGACGAATCGATTTATATAAATAAATAAAATAAAAATCTCGTAATAGATATCATATATGTTTTATCGAAAGATAAAAATTCCTTCGATATATTATTTATTTATTTATTCGGAAGATTTTTTTTTTCTTTTCTATTTTAATAAAAAAAATAGTTAAGAATTGTCTTTGAGAAAAAAAGAAAAACGTTTTTATTGTATTTTAAAACGATTTAAATGTGAATAGAATGAAATATTTTCATGATTTTGTTTAATGCATAAGAGAGCAATAGGTTATTTTATGATTAAAAAGAAAAAGAGACGTAAAAGAATAAATATAGTCTTGTTTTGCATATATAAGTATGTACTTTTCATCAAGGATATTCATCAAACAAATATGTCCTTCATTACATTATTTTATCATTCAGATTTTTACACTTGTTAGATATTAACTAAATATTATTTTCATATTAAATCAAAAAGACAATATTCATATCTTGAAAACTTTAATCGATAAATCATCATTTATATATAAAACTATTTATTTTATTTTATTTTATTTAATAATACATGACTACTTATCGGCTTGCCATATTCAATAGATCTTTAATGATTCTATAGAGTTTTATTAAAGAGAGCACCTTCTCCGTTTTCTTGACTAAAAGTCAGCTTTAGTCAAATATATCGATATTGTGATTTCTACTTTGTTATATAGAATTATGTCTATACTCTAAAATCTCTTACAATTTATTGATCAGATTTAACTATATAAGAGAAGTTTTTTCTTAATCGTTCTATTGAATAAAATAAAGTTTTTAGAAAAAATTTTCATCAATAAAGTGTTTGAAGGTTGTCTGTTAAGTTAAGTCAGTGATCTATGTGGTTATGATGCATCACTAATCATGATAAATTAATTTAAGAGTCGAACATGATAAATAATATTATTGAATGAAGATTGTCAGCCACATCTACATTTCTATGTGCATTCATTTAATTCATTCTAATCGTTCATTCTATGACAAATTACGCGAAGATTTTTCTTTTAAATAAATTTATCAAGGAAAATTCTAAATATCGGAACAAATACCGACGCCTGAGAAAATTAACTAAAATAATGATTGGACATCGTCAAAAAGAATATTGAGACGAAGTATGTGAGGATATAGAAAAATCTATCAAGAACAACGATCCTACAATGGCGTTTTCCATTATAAAACGTCTCAGAAGAGAAAATAAAAGAGTGGAAAATATACCAATACAAGATAAATCTGATAAGCTACTTGTAAACTCACGAGACATATTGAAATCCTGGCGTGAGTTCTTTTGTGAATCTCTCAATGTACACTCAGTGGTTGACCAAAATTTAATTGAGCAAATTCAAATACGAACTCTTTCAACAACTGAAGAGCATAGACAGAATGCTCAACTTTCTATTGAAAAGGTAAGAAGAGCGGTAAACCAAATCAAATCAAGAAAAGCTCCAGACAGTGACGAAGTCACAGTTGATATTCTGAAAGCTGGTGGTGAGTCAGTGATAAAATGCTTAGTTGAATTCTTTACTGACGTATGGGAGAGTGAACAATCGGTGAAGGAATGAAGCGTGGTAATTCTAATTAGAGTATACAAAGATAAAGGTGACAAAAAATTGTGTGATAATTATAGAGGCATCGGCTTATTGAATGCGACTATATAGTAAAGTATTTTCACGTATAATATTTAACCGTATTCAAAATTTGATTAATGGTCAGCTACTAGAAATACAATCTAGCTTTCGGTCAAATAGATCAACTATCGACCAAATATTTACACTGAAAATGACCATGGAAAGAAGGAAAGAGTTTAATAAACCTTTGTTCATATCTTTCATTGATATTGCAAAGGCTTATGACCTGATCAATCCCGAGCTCTTATGGAAAATATGTCTTAGTTATGCCATCTCTGAAAAATTGGTTAATCTTTTGAAGATGCTTTACAAAAAATCGAGAACGAAAGTGAAAATAAATGGAGAATTATTGCCAGACAGCTTTGGGATAAAATCAGGTGTGATACAAGGAAGCATTCCTTCTCCAATTTTATTTAATATTCTGTTCGTCTTCATTGTTAGAAAAACCATTGACGAGGCTTCTGTTACAAGAGTGAAAGTTTGTTATGACAGCAATGATTTCTTCTATGAAAGTAGCGAGAAACATGAAAACATTCATATATTGGCCGTACTATATACAGATGATCTGGTTGTAATGTGTGAAACTGCTGTTATAGTAATTGTCTTCTGAAATGAATGGTTCCAAATATTCTTTCTCTTATTGGATATGACTTCTTTCCCTATCACATAGTTGAGGAATACCTGTTAGGCTTAACATTGAAATAACCAACCGTCATGTAAATAGTTCATTTGTGCTCATTTTGTCGATAATTAATAAGTATAAGATTCAGTAAAAAAAAAGTCTACGTAATTCATATTCTAAATCATATTTGATGTAACGCCACTGATGACAGTAGCTACAGGCGAGCAAAGCTTTTTCGACATTAAATCTGATAAAATCATAGGTTCAAAGTAACATGGATAAAAATTTTCTAAATGGACTACCTACAATATACATTGCACAAAAAAAAGAACGAGGTTCTTTCGCCAACGAAAGTAAGTGTTGATTGAAGGAGTGAAATGATATCATTTGGAATTATAAGGCATGTTGTGAAATATTTAATCATAAAAACAATATATTCTTTTGACACTTAGAAGCCGAAACTAATGAACCATTGATTTTTCCTAGAAGAATGCAATTTGGTGATAGACATGTTAGCATATCGAGCTCTTTATCAGAAAGTGTCGGTGACCTGTTGATGATGTATAATAGTAAAATTAATGGGTCGGTATATATTAAGATAATTTAAGAAGCCTCATCCATGTCCATGAAAACGATATTCGATTTCGTCAAACAAAGAATGAACTTTTATACAGGATAATATACCATAAGATACCTCGGAGTATTCCATGAAATGGTTCTCAGATATTCATATAAAGGTAATAAAATGGCTAGCCACATCTTCTGACTTTAATCGCATAGAAAATCTATCGGATCATGTAATCAAATCCAAGAATCTTTCACAGCTACAACAAATAGCTCAAGGTATTTGCTGTTAGGCAACAACAATATATTCTGAACAATTAATCGATTTGATGCCATGTCCTGTTAAAGAGTGTATTAAAACTCGTGACATAAAACTCAAAAAATAATAGCAATAATACTCGAAAAAAGATTCAAAAGAAATTAGATGATCTTATAATTTTGGTCAGTACTATAATGTAGTATGAACTCGATTATCTGTGAATGATGTGGTGATAATCTCTTTGGAAAATGGAACAACAATAGAAGTCCGTTGATAGAGTTCTGGTAGTGATTCTCGTCGGCTATGCAGATGAAAAGTTCACTAGCATTTTCCACCGCCACCAGATATTCTTCCAAGAAATTCACCAGGTGTCAAAACCTAGTGTTCCTATGTAGATGTGAGTGTGGATATGCTGTTGTTGATGACAAGAATATTCTCACGCACACCGACACCCAGTCACACTCGCCACCATACCCACATCCACACCCTAATTTTTTTATTTGCTTGTTTATATTGCTTCAGCCTCTTTTTCCTCGATTACTCAGTGTGACAGAGCTTAAAACTCAGTTACAATAAGTTTCTTTAATACTATATATACAATACTCTTTACTAGATTCTTTTCTGTAATGATAAACATTAAAAATCGAGTAACAAATGTATTTAAACGTTGTTGCGTTCGAACCCATTTAATGACGACAGAAGCTGCATAATGGCCTCGGTCAAGCTATTCATGTTTATTGTCTCAGATCGTCATCTATAAATGAATATGATAGAACTTCTTTCGATTGTCCGCTAGTCACATGCTCTAGGTTTAGAAAAAAATAAAAGGTTTACAAGAGTATCGACAAGAAAATACATATCTACAACATTATAAATTCTTGATATTTATACGCAAACAATGCGAATGACTATTGATAATAATCGATGACAATTTTATTTATATAAAAGTCCACCAAACATACTTCATATATCATGCAAAGACCATAAAAATGAAAAGAGTTAAAGGAGACAATTGTATAAGCTTTTTTGACAGTCACACATATGATGAATACAATAACATTAATATGTACAGAAAAAATAATTATACAGGAGAGAAAAATACATGATTATATATTGAAAATTAAAGAAATTAACATCGAATAGAACATTTTTTATCTTTGAAACGTTTCGTTACCTACAGTTAACATCACCGGTCAAAAGATGAGAAAATGGAAAAAGTAGAGCAAAATTTTATTACCTTTTGGCTGGTGATATTAACTGTAGGTAACGAAATGTTTCAAAAATAAAAAATGTTTTATTTAATGTTAATTTCTTTAATTTTTACTATTAAATGCATTCATTGAACAATCAAAATTTAGATTCATTATATGATTACACTTTAAAAAACGTAGAAGTCAGTTCATATTCAGTATCGTCATCATCACTCCAATCAAGAATTAAATTTTTGAATTTTGAAGATTTTCTTTTTGTTTGAGAATCTTTCGATTTATATTGAAGTTTTCTTTTTAAATTTTTTGTTAAAAATTGAAATGGTATAGGTTCAATTGAATCAATTTTTCTTAATTTGTGCATATTGAAAGCGTCATTCACAAATGAACTGATCCAAGCTTTGTCAATAACACCTGATATTCTACCATCTGATAATATTAAATATTGAATAATGTATTTATCCTTTCGTAATCGGCCAGATGCATCAATTACAGATCCAAATAATAAACGTTCAATTGCATTACCAGCTTCACCTTGTAAACAATGTGTCTTTGGTGTTTCAAATTTCTTCTTTATATCTTTTTCATTTGTCAAATATAGACGACCATAGTGATATAACAATGCATGACTCAATTCATGAAGAATTTTAGCAAATACAAAGAAAACTTCCATATGGAACTGAACATTTGAATCTGTTTGACTTTCACGAAAACCATTAATTAAAGTTTCATCTAGCATAATATAATCACGATACTGATGAGTCACGAATGGATCACCACGAAAAACTGAATATTCATCCGGCAAAATACCAATTGCAAACTCGATTACGTTGCATAGATCGATAATAAACGTCCTTGTTTTTTCAATAACATGTTTTGCTTCTTCAAAATTAAAGATATTTTTACAACGTAAATCAGCATTGCATATATATGAATAATAACAACATAAATTATCATTATCAATCAAATCTTCAACCATAGATAATGCTTGACAAAATTGCTTTGAATTTTTTAATTCCTTCTTGATTTTTAAATGATTGAAGTAACGAAATTTTATACCTAAAAAAACTTGCTTAAGTTCAGAGCTGGCCAAGTCAACCCTTTTTCAAGTCACAAGTCAA